>CAUYRT010040510.1:0-43325 GCA_963574885.1 Lepilemur ruficaudatus
GAAAATTTAGTCATAAAGGGAGCTGACAACTTAATTAAAGTTACAGAGCAGTTCTACCATAATGGCTTTGGCAGGAAGAGACACATATACTTTTTCTTACTTTGTAAATGTGACTTTACCTGTAAAGACAGGAAAAAAAAATCACACAGGCACAGTTGTTACATTACTTGTTACAATATTAATATATTTCAATATATTGAAAATATTTTGAAACAGTAAATAACTCTACTAACATACAAATTGAGACAATTTGTATTAAAGTATATTTTCATATTTTTGTCTATCTATATCTACATATTTTTCAATCAATCAACAGATTTCTCAGAAAAAAAGGAATCTCACTCCAGTTCTATAAACATTTTGCCAGTAGCTATTTCTTGTTGTTTTTCCATTGTTTCTTGTCTGTTCTAATTCAGTGTAAGCTCTTGAAGCTGAGGATTATGATCCTCACAGATTTATAAATTATAAACTAATGCACATAATAGATGTTCAATAAATTTTGTTGAATGAACATGATGGTATTTTATTTTTTCACACCCAGCAGTTTTCTATTATATCCCATGAAGGATAATATAATGCTTATCTTCAACGTTAACTAAAAATATAATGTCAACAAAAAGTAATATGTCATTCTATAGCTTAGGTTAGGGGAAATGATTTCATGTGTTATTCTTACTCAATAAAGCAAACCCACAAGAAATGTCATTTCTGAAATCAATTGGCTCAGATTTTTGGAAGAACTGAAAAGTTTATAATAAAAAGAAACCTACTGGGGATCAATAAAGTTTCATTTCCACTTCCAGCTTTCTACAGTTTTTTCTTCCCACGTATTTTTGCAACCACCCACGGTCCACAGGACACTGAAAGCATAAGCTTACCTCAAAGAATTCTAAAAATGAGCTTGGGAGCAGAGCTTTCTTTCTTGTTCTTACAATTGTAATTACTGGAATGCACTGTTTACTACAGAATTCTTAGGGTAAAGTAAAGTAAATTTAGGATAAAGTAAATTCCATTCAATGTATCAAATATTTGAACTATCCTTACCCTAAAAAATATATAAAATACCAATTAATGTATGTGGCCTTTTAAATACATTCCCACCACTTAACAGAAGTAAGAAAGTCAAATGAAATAGATGTTTCAAATGCCTTTTAATTTTTGACATAATTTCTGCAAAAGAAGATAGCATCTTTGTCTAAAACCAATCTGTAGACAGCTCATTTATCACATTTCTTATTTACTCCCTCACCAGCAAAACAAAGAACTGATATTAGAATGCATTTATACATTAGCCTGTAAATCAAGAATACTTTACATCAAACGTTTATCAGGTTCTGTGTAACCTAAATACAGTGACTATCTAAGCTATATAAATTTTTTAAGTTTATTATTACTCATTTACTATAAATCAAGTTATATGTGAAGTACTTTTCATTAAACATTATCATTTGATTTATTTTAGTAATAATCTTCTACTATCAGTAAAATTTTGCCAATTTTAGAGTCTACAAACCTAGGATTCTGTGACAAAATTATATGACTCCGTATCTAAGGCAGAGCTTCATAAAATGCACAGACATCCTGGTTTAATACTCAAACAATAATCAATGTTATTCTTCTATCAGTCAATCATTGTGTAGCTTTAAGCAATTCACAATTATTCTGTGCTATTGTACCTGTTCTAACATAATTAGTAATTCACCCATTTCTTCTTTTCTCTGTCATTCATTCAGTCAGCCAGTCAATATTTACTGAATGTATGATATGTACCAGGCTCAGCTCTAGCTCTCAAGATTTAAAAATATAAGATGTAGGCCCTGCCTTAAGAGTCTTCTAGTGTACTGAAAAAGATACAATTTAAAAGCCTAATTATAATGCAGAGCATTAAGTACTATAGTGATGGCATGTGCTTGGCTTTAATTAGGAAGGTGCATTTAAGTCAGGCCCAGTATTTTATCTGGAAAAGCTTCCCAGAGGAAGAAGTGGTTGAACTGAATATTTGTGATGCAATGTCCTCAGGCTAGTATTCAGTCCCTAAAGTAAACTCACTGTTTTTAGCACTCGGTACAATTTTTCCTTATTGTCTTAATTTGCTGGGTCAATTAAAATAAGCACTTGGCTCTTAGAAAGGCCCTCTTTTGGTGTTGAAACACGAAGTAAGTAAGCCTTGCTACCTGCCCCATACCCTTGGTTTTAGAGCTAGGTGACTCTACAGGGGAGAAGAAATCAGACATGTGTGTCCTTCTGATGAAGAATTAGTGAATGAAATAAAGGAATCTCTTTGGTTTTTTTTTTTTTCCAGATTATTAAGGGGATACAAATGTTTGCTTTGCATTTGTACTGCTTGAGTCAAAGTTATAAGTATACTCATCACTCATAGTATATAATTTATCCATTAGGTATGATTTCATCCATCCCCTTTCCCCAGACTGCTGCTTAATTTCCTTCGAGTTTTATTTCCATCTGTGCACATGAGTGCTGATTGGTGAGTTCCAATGTAATAGTGAGTACACGTGGTGTTTTTTTTTCCCATTTTTACAATACTGCACTTAGGATAATGGTCTCCAGTTCCATCCAGATTGTTGCAAAAGGTATTAATTCATTTTTTATGACTGAGTACTCCATAGTATACATATACCACATTTTATTAATCTACTCACGAATTAATGGGCACTTGGGTTGATTCCACTTCTTTGCAATTGTGAATTGTGCTGTAATGAACAGTTGAGTGCAAGTGTCTTTTTGATAAAAATGATTTTTTCTTCCTTTGAGTAAATATCCAGTAGTGGGATTCCTGAATCAAATGGTAGGTTTATTTTTAGTTTTTTCAGGAATGCTATTTTCTGTAGAGGTTGCACTAGTTTGCAGTCTCACCAACAGTATGTAATTGTTCCTTTCTCTCTGCATTCATGCCAGCATCTATTGTTTTTCAACTTTTTGATAAAAGCTATCTGTTATTCCATGAGCAATAAAGGCCTTTGTGCATGACTCAGGCACCTTGCATCTTCTGCCACGATCTGTAGAACTGTGGTAGGCTGTTAGCTTGCAAGTAAGGTAAAAGTTCAGAACCTTTGCAATTCTCAACGATTTAGATAACGAAGAAAAAGAGAGAAAAGCAACACCTTGGACTAGGCAACATGTACTGGTCAAGAGAAATGGAGGATCCAGAAAAGGATAGGAGAAAAACCAGAGAATTTATTTTAAATTTTTTCAAGGAATCCTACACATGAAATGCATGTTTGAAATATGAGGTCTTCTTGGCTCTTCTGATATCAAGTGTTTGAATAGGTAATTGACCACTTCATCCAGCAAGACATAAGAACTATTTAAGGAATTTAACTAGACCTAATTTGAGTAGTAAGGATTTATCCTTCAAGACCAATAATTAGCACTGGACACAATTTATTTATATATTTGTAAAAAATTCAATCTCTTTAATAAACAGACACTGCTGATGTCACAAAAATACAAATATTGATATGTATGTGTTACTGTTACTTTTAAACATTTTATTTTATTTTAAAATAGTTGTAGATTAACATGCAGGTGTAAGAAATGATATAGTGAAATCTCATATACCCTATATTCAGTTTTCTCCAATGGTAACATCTTGCATAACTATAATACAATCACATCCAAAAATTAATGCTGATAAAACACATTGACCTTATTCAGATATCACTAGTTTTACATTCAATTATGTATGTGGGTATATTTAGTTCTATGTAATTTTATCATATGTGTTGATTCCTGTGGTCACTATCACATTCAAGATACAGAACAGCTCCATTACAAGGATACCTTGTGCCACTCTTTTTGTAGCCACAGTCCCCTTCTTTTCCCCAAGAAGAATTAGCCAAATGAAAGAGAGAAAAGAGACAGAGAAGTCAGGCAGGAAAAGATGTGCAAAATTTGTGCAGTGGGAGAAAAATGTGTCAAACTTAAAGAATAACAACTTTTACTTTATTTATACTTTATTTTCCTTTGCTTTTATGTGAATACTTATTATCTGCTTCTTTAATTGTTTTGTGGGGCAGAACAATTTGTGAGAAAGAGAGAAACAGACAGAGAGACACTAAATACTGTTTTTATTTTATTACCTGTGGTCAATTCTCAGCAATTTACTATATAAATGTTATCAAACACCTTTCGTTTACTTCAAAAATCTAAATACCAATGAAATAAGACTATTCAATTAATGAAATTAGTATCTTATACTTTTCCAGATCCCTGGTGGTAAATGATGACATGTCATGCTTTGTAAATTCACTACTACTATACAAATATAGTTATTATATGTCAAAAAGTGACACATTCCATGATTGTGATAAAGAACCATGTGAGTTCAAAGTGAGAGAGAAGATAAATTCTTGCTAGAAAATAGTAGAGTCTTTATAGTATAGAAACCATAATCCCCATCTCTACCTTTTCTCTTCTCCTGTCCAGAAAAAGTTCCCATTGGCATATAACATGAAAATATGTTTAACTGTGCTGATTTTCTTGTGTTCAACTACTTGAGAATTCTTATTCCTCTGAGAGTCTTTTGACAGTGATCTCAAATTTTCTATTGCAACCTTCCTGTACTTCTGGTCACCAACTAGAACTCAGACTAACAGCTAGCTACTTCTCTGCCAGAGACAATGAGGTGAGGTCTCCAAACCTATACTTTTCTGCCCCTTCGGTCTCCTCTGAGATAATCAGATCAAGTTGTACAGATAAATGGGACAATTCCATAAGGAATGTACAATGTAATACATTAGTCTCTCACTACTATGGATTGAATCCTAGGTCTCAAAGGGAAGGGACCTTTGAAAGTTTTTCTAATATATCTGCTTCTCTTATCGCTACCTAGGTTCCACTTTCTCAGCTCTACTTTCTCTTAACCAAATCTTTCAAGTCTCTTCATTCAATTCTCCTCCTACATTCCTGTAAACATACCTTCTCCTACTGACAAGTGGAAATTTTGCTCTTTGAGTGTATCTACCCCCAGAGTCCCTCTGCTCTTTCGCCAGGCCTGGGTTGTTTCATCTGAAGGAATCCCTGAACTTTACCAGTGAAATCTATTGCTTCGTCTGTTAGAAGAAGATGCAGGGACTCCAGGACCACTTTTCTTAAGGCTATAAGTATTATCTGGTCAGGATTTCCTTTTTTTTTCTTTCCTTAAATTTCCTAATCAGTGTGAGGTAAAAATAGGCTAGTTCCTTTAAATAAAGTTTCTGTTCAGTTAAGCCTATGCAAATTTCCAAGTACAAATATTAATTTTCATGGATAATAGAGTTTACAGTACAAATATTAATTGTGTATAACATGGTTTACATCCTTATTAACAAAGAATTTGTTTTATCAATTAGTAAAGCAACTGACCCTTTTCCTAAAGTCATTAGGTCCATTTAATGTCACGAGTAACTTCAAAAGCTTTTCCCTTTGCAAGTGATCTTGCTCTGATGAGGTAAGGTGGCAGTAGCGAAGCGGGTGGCTGGCTCTTAGTTTTACAAGGCCAATAAGCTGATAGAATATAGAGGTAGAAGCAAGACTAGCATTCCTCGGATGTTAGAAACAATGAGTGTCCACATCTCTTAAAATCAGGAAGTTGTGTGAGTGTAGGGAGCAGTGAATAATTCTGCTTGGCCGGATAATAGTGATATAGAACACAGTGAATTCAAGGCCTAGAAAACAGTTATAATGATAGAAAACTTCTATAGAAAGGACAAAATTATAATTAGCCTTTAAAAACTCAAAGGAAGCAATATGCATGGAAAAGGATAAAAAGGGCTTAAGTGGAGTAAAAATGGAACACAATGAGACTATTAAGATAATCCAGGTGAGAACGACAGAAAAGAACTTTCATTTCTATTGCCTCCAAAACTGTAAATGTCTATTGCATATAATACCATGAAAATGAATGAATTTTGTAGCCAGATTCTGAACAATTTAACATACAAAACAAAATAAGACAGTGTGAGAGCTAGTGATTTTGTAAACTGTTAACTTTCCTAAAATACCAGGATTTAATCTTTTACTCTACTAAAAGAAAAAAAAAGACATTACTTGAAATATTTGTCTTTATTTTTAGGCAGCACTTTGGTCTTGAGAGAATATGGTGAAAACATGTTAATTATTTTGCATATATGTGGTAAATATATTTTTATTTTTCTGGTTTATCTGATATTAGTGCTGTCCACAAGCATACTATAGTGATCTATTGATCTATAAAGTCTTATATTCTGTACCTCCATAAATATGATAATTTTATAAAATATATAATTTTGTGGTGTACTCTGAGATAATAAAATTATAATAAAAGTTGCTAAAAGGTATTTTGAATAATCATTGAACTTTAAAGCAAGGAGTTACTCTGATTCAATTTAATAGATAAAGAAAATGAGGTTCACAGAAGCTCAGTAAATTATCCAAGTTAATTTGTTGCAGATCTGATCTTTCAAAATGGTTCTGTTTCCAAACAGTGCTAAAGTTTATAAGAAAAGTTACATCTCAAAATTGTCACTGAAGAAATGTTAATTCTAAGACTTCACAATTTCATTCAAAATATCAGTTTAGTGGTTCTTCAAAGCCAGGACCCACTGTTATTGAAATAATTCATGAAGATCTTTTGAAGAATTATAAACAGGAATAGACTTTCTTTAGAGTATATTTGATTTGGTTCAGGAAGACATTTCAGCCAATCCAAAAAGGAACTCGTGTTATATAGTCTTATGCTGCCAAATGCATAGCACTGTTGCCCATTCTTGTTTCAAACTTGCCTTGTAGTTAAATCCAGGGCTCAACACTCAATTCTTTCAGTAGGATAAGTTATGGAAGTAGAAATTGGGTCTTTCTACTTAACCCACTGTTTTTTCAGGTTCATTACTGAACTGCGTCGGAAGCTTTTTCCCATTTTCCTTTCTCCTCTTAGGAGTCATTTGTTTTAACTTTTCTTCAACTTAAGTAATACTCCCTTCTTTTAATGAGAGCTTTAAGAAACACTGAAAGTAAGCAAGTATTTTCCATAATCAATGTCCAAGTCATACATTATGATACCAAGGTCATCCAATTCACCTACTCATTTGTGATTGTCAACATAAAAACCCTATTTCAGTCAAGGATCTAATTAGCACAAATGCATTAAAGTCTAAAGAATATGTTTTTGCATTATTTTCAGCATAGAATGTCAAGTAATACTTTTGCATTTTAATAGAGGGTTAAAAGCCTTATGCCACAAATAAAGGATCTCAATTACAGAATTTAAACTTGGAGAGGTAAGGGAAGCTCCTTGGGAACAGGAATGCAGAGTGGAAAGTAAATTCATGGATCTGTTCTCATTCCCTCTAAAATCACCAACCTGTGTTGCCAATTATATCTCTTAAAAGTAAAGGAAGCACTGATGATTCTAAGGTGCTGACATAGACTTTAATGGCACATAGAACACTAAGTCAACTATAATAATTATACTTTTAAAACCTTAATCCACTTTTTCACAGGCCATCTGAATAATCAGTAAAAACACTAGGAAATGAGCTTTAGGAGACGGCTATCTTGCTGAAACACTGATAACAGAAACACAACTTTAATTTTATGAACTAAGAAAAACTTGATAGAAGTTAACCAGTTCAATGACATATTCTTGAATTAGCTTTCTCTGTTTCACTCTGTCTAGTTCTTCCCTTCTTGTTCCTGGCCTGCAAACCACCTGTGTGCAAGACCTAGTCTCCTAGTTCTGAGACAGCTAGTTCTGGGAATGGCCTTAATAGCAGCAAATGGACTGCTGATTAGCCAGGGGCCTGAGAGAAGAAAAATTAGGAGGAGGAGGACAGGTGTTATGGGAAAGAGACCTATTGATGGAAGTGTGAGAGCAGTTAAAATATGCCAGTCTTAAATTGCGTGTGATTTCCAACCAGAGAACATCTACAGTGGAAGAGGCAATAATGAACAATGTATAAGAGTGTGTGTGTGTGTATATGTGTGTGTGCGTATCAGAAATATTGAATAAACATGTCCTCACATTTTTTGTCCAATATACCTTGCAGTTTTGTTTGATAGATATCTGATTCTACAGCTATAGGCACGCCTGACGTTTAAATGTCTGCAAGTGTTCTCAAAGGGCAAGAAAATTCTATTATGCATATTTCAAGTTTACACCTGCTCCTTTGTTCTGCTTAAGGCTTTAATTGTTGATACAGCTAACACCAAACCATCTGAAAATTTAGAAATATGGCATATGTTGCCTTGTATACACATCCATGAACACTCACAATGTTACAGTTTCTTGAATGAGAGAAAAACACAAGTGGCATAGAATTGCATATGAGAAAATCTATGCAAGTTACATACATTTAAGATTTTCAAAGAAAAGGAAGAAGTTTATTGGGAGGTCAGGTTAGAGATGATTTCCAATCTGATTTTTGAAGGGAAGGAAGAATTCTATATGACAAGGAGCAAGAGTGAAGTTAAAGGTACACAAGAATGGAAATGGCGTGTATGGTGGAAATAACTGCTGATAATTACTGTATCCTTTCTCTGAAACAGGCCACATTCCAAGCACTTTCCATGGGTTAACTGCTATCCCGACCACGAAAGCCCCTCTGCATTAAATGTCCTACTCTTTGCCGCCGGCCTCTCCCATCTCACTAAATGTCAAATCTATTCTCGTAGTTGCTCAGGTAAAAAAATCTTGATGCCATCTTTAAACAAATCTTACGAGCTCTACTTTGAACATATATCCCAAATCTAGCACTTACCACCTCTATGTCCAGCAGCCTAATCTAAACCACAATTATTTCTCTCCCAGACCACTCCTGTAGTCTCCTACTTGATTTTGCTGTACCTACCCTTGCTCTCCTATGGTTCTTCATTCCAAAGGAACAATTCCTCAAAATTCCAAGGCAAATTGTGTTGCTGTTTTATATTAAACCCTCTGATGATTCTTCCTAGTTCAGATGAAAATGAAAAATCCATGCTATGGTTTTACAAGGCCTGACACTTCCCCCTACTACCTTTCTTATCTAATCGCCAACCGCTTTGTTTGCCAGCACTGATCCAGCCACATTTGTTTCCTTGCTAATCTCTAAACATGTGTAGCACACTCCTGCCTCAGGACTTTTGCATTCACTTGGTGGTCTCTTCTTAAAAACATGCTCTTCTCCCCATGGCAACCACTTGGTTGGATTCACTTTATGTAGGTCTCTGTTTAAATATCAGCTCCTGAATGAGGTCTTCCGTGACAACTTCATCTAATATAGCAGCTCCATTTATTTTTAGTCCTTTTACCTTGTTTTATTCTTCTTTACAGCATTTATTACTGCCTTGAATGCTATGTCTTCATTTGTTTATCACTTATCTCTTCCCACTAGAATTATAGTCCTATAAGGGTAAAGATTTTATCTATTGTCTCCATTGCTGTATATCCAGGATCTAAAACAGGGTTTGGCACATAGGAGGCAGTTTATAATTGTTTAGTGACTATGTGAATTTATTACTTTCATTCTTTCAAAACCCTATAAGATAGGTAGTACTCCTCATTATACTAAAGGGAAATTGCTCACAGCAATATTAAATAGCTCTTCCTCTATCAGTAGTTAATAAGAATTATAATTCAAATTTATACCCAAGCTCAGAGCCTACATTACTAATGACCATTTTATATTACCTTTTCAGGATAAAACTATAAGAACAGGAGGTATAAATGAGGAGAAATTGCATAATAGGGATTAATAAGAGGTAAGGTTTGCTAAATTATATTTTCATACTAAGGACAGAACATAAAATCTCCATATTTAAATCTTTCATTTACCAATGCTTGACTTAGGGGTTACAGGAAGTTTATTCCAGCTCACAAATCTAAATTTAAAAGGAAATTGAAGATAATTACTGCTGATATCTTAAGTGTTATGTATTTTATTTTATAATAGCATAGAATAAATTTATATCTTAAACACATCTTCCATTAAAAAACTGCTCATTTTTAAGTGTTATTTGAAAATTTTTAAATTTCCTAAAGGAAAAAATGTAGTAATAATATACCAAGTTATTGCCAGAAAAAGAAATTCTTGGAAATATAATTTTGGAATCACTATTCACTGATGGCTATAGTTTAGAAATGCATATCTAAGAAAATATATTTGTTTCCAAAGTCAGCATCACACATGAAGGAGCTCAGGAAATTTCACCTCAAAATATGACTCCTTAGTATAAACAATATTTTGAATTGTATAAACAATATTTTGAATTGAAGATCCTTACAGGTCAACAGGCCCTTGGAAGGGGATTCCCTCTTTCTGCATAACCAGACAGACCCATCATAAGAACAATCAATTTCCCTTTCCTTTCCTGTTATCTCAATATATTGCAGTAAAGAAAATCAAGAATGCAACCAGACCTGGTCCAAATGGTTTTAAACGTAATACCTGTCTCTCAGGTTAATTTACATGCCAACCTGTCTGCCCCCATCCATTTATTCTTCCAAGTAAGTAGCTATTCATCCTCCCTACTGTTTATTGCCCCTAAACAGAATTACCTATATTCCTCATCTCCTCCTCCCCTCTAAAAGGCAGGTATAAAAATATTCAGATCTCACTGCGATTCTCCCCATGCTCATGATAAATAAACCTCTTCCTCTTATTAATCTGCCTTAATTGTGAGTTGATCTTTCAGTGAACTTTTGGGGGAAAGGGCAAGTTTCCCCTCACCCCCACACAAGTCAGAATCATGTCAATCAATCTGATGAAGACTGTGGCCATAATTTCAACCAGGGATGCTGACGAAAGTCATTTCTAAATATACAGTACTGAATGATACTCCTAAATTGTCTTACTTCAACTGAGATATGCCATCTGAAAATGTTAGCATGTATACAGTTAGTGTATCAGAGACAAATATTTTTTAAATTCTAAATCATGTGTTAGATAAAATAACTTTCAGAAAACTTAGCAGCTAACCTCAGCTACACCAATAACTATTAAGTTTCTCTTGTCAGTGTTTTCCTCTATAAAATAATTATGTACCTTCATTTTTGTCCTGATCCCATGTGCTACATGCTTACCTAGACTCCAATGTATATCATTTCTTTCTTTGAACTGGCTTTAAAAGTCATGTTTCACTTTCTGAATTTCATCACCAAGTAATTTTTTTCTAATTTTTCCAAGAAGTTTAGCTTTGTTTTTCCAAATACATGATAAGTTTTACTGGGGCTTAAATAGTGTTTTACCCATCTTTGTGACTCCAGGAACATCAAGATCAGTAGTTTGTGATTCATTTAAAAAATTAAAGTTGTGAATATTAGCTTTCCTTACCTTTTACTACTATATAAGGAGAAATAATATTTAATTTAATTAACACCTAGAGAAAGAAGCAAAATATCTCTTGATTAGAATGTAATAAAGTGATGTTACATATCTACTATAAGGAATGGATAAAAGCTCTCAGGAAAAAACATAATATTGCCACCATTGCATAATGGTGATATAAATCATATACTGGTTTCCTTTTCCAACACATAAAGAGCTTGGAAGTCATCATTCTCACCCTTATAACAAGAAAAACAACTAAACAAACTGAAAACCAGTAACTTTCTTAGACCTGTCAGAGAACTGATGTCATAAGACAAACAGCCAACCAGAAATAAGAAACTGGTTGGAATACTTGAATGGTAATTTTGGCCGACTTCTGGGGAGAGTGTGAATTAGCATGAGAGTGAGAAACTCCTGGGACCACAATCTAAAGGCGGTGCATAACACTTTGGTTACTTTAATCTCCAAGAATCCTATCAGGTTCTCTATAGCAAGGAGGTACAGAGAGGTCCCCTTGTGTCTGGCTGGCAGCAGGTGGAGAGAAAGGAAAAGTAGCCATTGTGAAATATGCCTACAGCTTTTTCCATGACAAAAACCTACTCTGGGGAAGGGGACTAGGGAGACTTTATCAGAGCCTTGTCCCACCTGAGGTAAGGGTATTTCTTAGATTCCAGTACCTTCTAGGTTTCCTCTATCACCTAAAGGGGTGAGGGTTGGGAAGCTAAGAAACAGCTTGTGAAGATCACAGTCCAGAGACACAGATCCATTTAAATACTGAGACATAATCTTGAGTTTATAGAATGGTTCCTCTCCCCCATACCTTACTACATCACCACAGGGATCCAGTATAATAACAGATTATAGCTGAAAGACCTACTAGGCACAGAATCTATCTAAGGAGGAGTTTTTAGGGAAGCAAAAAGGCATCAGAGAGAACAAAAACCAGGACACCAGAAGATTCTGAAACCTCTGGAACCTACAGCTACATCAAACATTACATATGTACACATACGACAAACATGGCGCAACTCCTAGCCAGATTAACCCTCAGGTTCACAATAAAAACCTATTTGCCCCAGTTTCTCTTACCCAATACACCATGTGTATTGTCAATAAAACATCGTAAGGCATGATAAAAGTCAAGAAAAATCAGTCTGAAGATACAAAGAAAATATCATAATGGAAGTTTGGAATTATCAGCAGGAAATTTCAGATAACTATGATTAATATGTTTAAGGCTCTAATGGAGAAACTAGACAACATGCAAGAAAGGATGAATAAAATAACCAGAAAAAAGGAAACTCTAAGAAAAAATTAAAAAGAACTACTAGAAATCAAAAATATTCCAGCAGAAATAAAGAATAACATTGATGGCTTCATCAGTAGACTGGGCAAGGCAAAAGAACAAATCATTGATCTTGTAGGTGGGTCAACAGAAACTCCCAACACCAAAATACAAAGAGAAAAAAAGTGATAAAAGCCAAACAGAACATCCAAAAACTGTGGGAAAATTATAAAAGGTGCAACATATACATAATTGGAATACCAGAAGGAAAAGGAAGATAGAATCAAGCAGAGTAAATAATTAAAATAAAACTAGCCAAAGTTTTTTCCAAGTTAATGGCAGATATGAAACCACATATTCAGGAAGCTCAAAGAATACCATACCAACCATAACCACCAAAAAATCTACATCTAGGCATGTATTAAAATTGCAGAAAAAACAAACAAAAACAAAAACAACAAAAACCAAAACAAAAAGCATCAGACTATTTTATTAAACCTTATTATGACCTAAAAGGAGGATTCCTAAACATTACTTTCATCAACAGAGCACTTTATTGAGATTAAATTGTATGTAGAAGCCCCATGTGTAAAACAGATTAAAAAGTGTAAGAGCTGCACTTGTTTAAGGAAAGTTTACTATGGGGAGGACAGAATATTTTTGATCCCTCATCTCTACACATCCCCATATTCTAGAACAGCTTTGCCCAATAAAACATAATATGAGGCACATGTGAAATATGAAATTTCCTCAAAGCCACATATTTAAAAAGCAACAAGTCATAAGTAAAATTACTTACATTACTATACTTTGTTACCAAATACATATTATCATTTTAATATGTAATCAACATAAAAACTATTAATGAGATATTTTACATTATTTTTCTTCTATGAAGACTTCAAATTCAGTGTGCATTTTATACTTACTGCACATCTCAACTCAGAAGCTAAATTTTTCATGGAAATATCTAATTTGTACAATGATTTAAGAAAAATTAGAGATGAAAAAGTATACTGTTCTAAACAATATACTTATGTTGTTCTAAATATATTTATAAGCCTTCCAGTAGCTGAGTATCAGTCTTTAATTTTTAATTTAAATTAAATAACATTAAAATTCTAACTTAAAATACTAACTTGAAATTAAAATTGTAAGTAAAAATAAAATTAAAAATTCTAGTCCTTAGTTGCTAGCCACATTTCAGTTGTTCAACATTCAATATATGGTTAGAGGCTGCCATATTGCACAGTGAAGTTCCAGAACTTTATAGAATATAGTTTGAAAACCATGGGCTTACTAAAAATGCTTCTCAAGACTATCATTCAGGAGGCTAATGCCATGCTCACCAAGAAGCATTCTGCTTACAATGATACAATCTGGACATACTGATAAAATCTTGTTCCTAAACTACAAGATGGGGTTCCACACTATAGACCTAGTTAAATTCACTAATATAATAACATCCTGTGAAGGATCTGGGAAGCCAGTGTGCTAAACAAAATTTTCCTGGCAGCCTTCTTTTCGGCATGCACATTGCTTTCAAAATGTCAACATAACATCACTCCGAGATCTGTTCATCTCACAGATGGCAAGGTCAGCTTCTTAAATTAATCAGCCTAACCTGGAAGCCATAGTAAGTATGAAATAGATTAGGCAGGAGTTATTCCCCAAAGGCTTGTCAATCCAGCAGCTTAAAGTAATGCTGATCACTGCTCTAATAGCTGCAGGTAGTTGCTGAAGATAGTGAAATAAATCCCAGATGGACTGTTGAAAGGAGGAAGAACTGCATCTGCAAATGCATAATCACAAAGTGAATTATAATTTCAAGCAATGTAGCTTAATTGTGGGCAATAGAGGGTACAGTAATATGAAGTGAAGCAATCAAATGAAATTAATGCTGTCTTAGCTTTGGCTATTCTAGTTGATGGACTGTGAAGTGGAACTCTTCCAGAAGCACTAATTCTTGGAAATGGTGAAATTCTTTATCAAGGATAGGCTTCAGTTGGAATTTTAGCTGGTAAAATCCCAAATACTAGACATGGACCTCTGAATAAAGGAATAGACAGGAGGAATTCACTATGTAACACTCGTCTTGCTTTAATCTTCTTTCCTGTCTTGGTGCTTCTTTAACCCTAGAGGGTACAGATGAATACAGCCACTGTGCCTTACCTTGAATTTGCTGCACGTGAGCCTCCCCTCCCCAGCAGGCTTCCCATAAGGGAAATTTGGTCTTGCTGTGTTTTACATGAGTTCATTACTAAGGTGAACACAAGTTCCATTTAATCGGATTAGAAACAGTAGAGATTAAATATATAAAGAACAAGAACAATTTCAAAGAATCACACTAGATAGTATCTTCGTGATTCCACTTGTTACACTTTAATTATAATTTTCTCTTAGCCAAATTGGATGCATATAAAAAACAAATCCATACACTACCTTACCATTGAGATTTTTTTTTAAATTACAATATTTGGTCATGTCACTCATTTCTCATACAAAAAAAAAATAAAGTCTCCAAAATTCTTGAAGATCATAGTCACGACTCTTCACAGTATGTTTTCAGTCTTTCTTTCCAGATATATCTTCTAGTGTAATCTATGTACCCAGGGGGTTAAGTTCAAAATACTTCATAATCATTATGCTAAATGTACTGACTGACAAAAATGAACACTAGAAAACTGTGGTCTGGAGAAGGCAGTCTTTTGTTTCATTGTCATATCCTAGAGAGATATAGTGCATCCTGAGGAAGGTTTCAGGATGGACATAGCACAGGGACATATTTGAAGGGCTAGGACTATAATTATTTACCAAGTAGAATCACAAAATTTCAATGTTTTAACACCCAGAACAGCTATATCACTGTGTACCAGGTGAATGTCACTCCAAATGCACCTGCATTATAAATTTCAGACTTCTAGCCATTCCTCATGTAGAGGATCAAGCAAGTAAATATTGCTTGAGTAAAATTAAAACATTCTACGAATTTTCGTACCTGGAAATGTCTGCTTGTAAGATTTCTGTACTGTTACTCTGTAGCTTTCCATTACCTACCTTCAACTCATCTTTGGTAAATTGGCTGCAACACCCGATCTGCTCTTTAGCCTTCTCAGGACCTTACAGCTGGAATTAATGGCTGCCTTCTCCTCAGAAAGATAATAATCAACATATGCCCCTATGGCGGCTACCATAGGAAGACTTCAATTATTTAACTTCAAAGCATGTTTAGAATAGGGTTTCTGATTTCTTCACTTTCTAAACCTATAATGGAAGCCTAGGTGAGTGTCTTTCCACACAGTGCTCAGTAAATGGTAAACAAAGAAATTTACAAAGAAGCCATAAATATTGGATGAGTTATCATAGTCAAAATATATTCCTATTCTAGAGTGCTACAAACACTCTTTTATGTATTCAAAACCAAAAGAGCTTTTTCTGTTGGGAAAAGATAAGGAATTGTGATCAAAAAGGATAGAAAGAAAGAACTAGGGGTGCTATTTTAAGGTGAGAGCTATATGCTAGCACTAAACTTCATTTTTATACTTTTATGTTTCAACCTCATATTACTTTAATAATTCAGAGTGGTTTAATTTACCTTTAAATTAGTGGAGTAAATATTATAATGACCTTTTTAATGGAAAGGCAAAGAAATATAATTTTTCCATATTGTAATGTTGAATGTTTTTTCTCAACTTTCTGCTGAATAGGTCATCCAAGGGCAAGATAAAGTAACTTGAAATCAAACTTCGTTAGTGCAGTGATGCCAACTTGCAAGAAGAGTGTAAGTCTCATTATTCTCTCTTTTTAGGATGACCTTCCTAGAACTCCCATTTGCTTTTATATTTTCATATATTTTTTGTATAAAGATCCACTGAAAACCATAAAAATTATTCCAAATTTAGAGCATAATTGCTTTTAGCTGTAAAAAGAGAACATAGCAACCTCACATCCATTACAGGCTGGCTTTTCCAATTCTCCTTCAAGATAGTCATTGCATCAAAAATTAGAATTCGCTTTTGAAATAAAGCCCATAATATGCAGTACACAGTTTCTGTTCTATCCTGTATATCCTCAGCTTCTTCTTATTTATTCACTTCTGAGACCCAATAGGGTAATTTGTTAAAAAGTGCTCCATCTTTTTCTTTCTCACTGATTTTTCATTTGTCTCCAATCTTGAGTTTTCCACCTCTCTACTACAAATGTCTAAAGGAACTGTGAATAATGAATCTCCTATTGCTTCTTTCCATTTTGTAATTTTTGACCTTTCATTTTCATGTAAACCCTTCTAATAAGGATTATTATGTAGCTGCATGTGGTTTCCATCAGCACGGGTATTAGAAATGACTTACAGTGTGAGTCTATCATCTAAACCACTGACTTTCCCTTAGGCTTATGGTAAATATTAATAGATGACTGAGAAATTTCTTTCCTTTACCTTTGTCTCTCGTTTTCATCTGTGATGCTTACATACACCAAGTAAGGGAAGAAATAATAATCCCCAAAAGAGTCTTGGAACATCTCATTCTATTCTGTCAATCTTTTTCTTTCAGGACAGAACATTGTTTCTAAAAGAGTTGTAGAGACATATACATAAGCTAGGAGTCTTTTCCATAGATGGTACATATATTTGTTGTAGTTTTTAATTCCTATTTTCATAGAAAGTCAATGAAATTATGACTTTTTGGTACATTTTTGTAGTTCATTTCATTTACACCCAATTTTCATGTTTTCAACAGTTTAAATTATATTTTTTTCCTCTACTGTACGCAGAAAAAATTTAGAAAGTTATCATTTGTTTTAGTACACTAATTGGTTACAAGTAATTTTTAAAGTCTCTTTTATTTTGGTGGGAGGGAATACCTTATAATGGGTTTATGTTTGGGCACCAGAGTAGGAACTAAAAGTCTTTTCATGTCTAACTCATATTCTTTTTTTCTGCAAGTTAAGCCTTTCTTCTTTTGTATATTAAGATGAAAATATCTTATTCTCTAAAGGCATGTGCCAATGTAGAACACATTAAAAGTCTTGCTAGAACTGATATATTTTCTTCTATATTCCATCTTCTATACATGTGCTTTATCTTGAAGTGTGACAAGAGAATAAAAGAGACTTTAAAAATTATTTGTAACTAGTTAGTGCACTAAAACAAATAACTTTCTAAATATTCGTCTTGAAATTTATGAACAAGTATAAAACTAACTTATATAGCTATGGCTATAATTATAGATTACAAATCCCCCCCAAATTTACTAGTCCTCACTCTTCCTCATTACTAAACGTGAAACACATTACATTTGCTTCTAGCCAAGAACTAGAAATTTCAAAAATTATCCTTGCTTAATCTTTTCAGTGGTTTATAATCCTAGGCAGAAAAATGTAATTGTTATGACCAACATAAATTTCTTTCTGCTGCAGTTTAAACTTTTAACTTCCCGTTTGTTGTTGAAATGGAGATAATTATCATTCTCTTATAATATTCCATTATATACTTAGAGAAAAATAAAACTATTAGCTAGATGTTTTTATTTGTTTTATTCTTGTAACCATGTTTATATCTTCACAGCAATCCTGTGGACGCTCCCTCATTCATCTTTTGATTTCAAACTCCTTGACTACATGATGACTCAGGTGTAAAGGCAGATTTCATTTTTAGAAGATTTGTGAGTTTATTTTATTTCATTTTTGTGTTCCTTCTGAGGTTGTACTAGCTTAAGATATCTCAACCCACAGGAATAGGTTTACCAGTAAACAAATTTTGATTTTTCATTGCTTATTATTCTTCTTTCTTTCTTATCCCATCTTAACCCTTGTACCCTATTTCATTACAAAAAATAAAGAAAACAACATTTAAGAAAATATCTTATCCATTCTTCTTGTAAGCAAAGAAAAGGAAGAAAAAATACAGACATATTATGACATTTCCTAAAAGCAGTTTTAGTCTAATCAAGATCTTTAGCTACCAGGTAATACTTAAGGCTTCCTATTTTCAATATTCAGAAACAAGGTGTATCTTATCAGGACCCAGGCTGAAGAAGATAAACTAATGTTCAAATTCACTGTACAATAGACCTAAATGTCTTAAATCTCTTTACTATTTTCTAATTTGCCTAATTTGCCTAATTTGTCTCAGAGATCAATACAATTTTCTTAATTTGCTATGCATTGAAACCAAATTCCTAATCCTATACATCCCACATCCAGTTTTCTGGAATGTACCTAATTTAGAAAAGTTTCCCAGAGAAGAGGGATGTGTCAAGAGGAATCAGTGACTGTAAGTGACCATGCTGAAATGTTCAATTTATATCTATATTTTAAAAAAAATCAGTTCTAATACTCATTTTATAGAATAAGAACACAAAACCCCATATTATTCTTTTCATTTATATTACACTAAACACTTGAATTTTTGAAGTTGATAAAGTAAATTACCATTTCTATCTTCCATCTAAAATGGAAATGATAAAGACAAAAATACAACTACCATCACTTAATAATTGTTTAAAAATGTATATGCTGGGTTTGTCTTTCAACAAATAAAACAAATACTACATATTGAGTTCTGTCTTTGGCTTGGGTGACATCTTCTCATCTTTCAAGTGTTTCTTACTGTTTCTTACTATCCAGCTCTTTCCACACTTCACAACACCTTGGACTAGAACAAGGTACTTTAAACCTGTCACCGTAGGGAATGTGTTCATTAAGTGAATGGCTACAGTTTAATGTAATTTTTCTCTCAAATGATTAAACATATAAAGTATATAAAGATTTATAAACTGTAAAATTTATTCATGCAACAAATATTTATTATGGGTTTATTATCTACCAAGCCACAAATGTTACCATAAGTATAATATACAAAAAAACCAGTTAGGTTAGGAATAAGATCATTGGATGGGATATTTTGGTATGGGAGAACATTTTAATACCTTTCAAATATACTACAAATGTTAACGCTTCATATATGTAAAAATCTATGTAAAACATTATAAATGTGCACAGTTTATAATTAAAAGGAAATTTGTCTCTTATTATGTTTTAAATAAATATCACAGAACTTTAAGCTACAAGAGACCTACATATTACCAGCTTCTACAACTTAACACATAAAGACACCAGGTAGAAAAAGTAAACATCACACAACTAATTATTGAAAGAATTGGAGCATGACCTCTGCTGTCTTTATTTCCAACTCAATTCTCTTTCAAAAGTAACATAATGCTTTCTTGTGGGCTATTTTATTATATTATATGTTATTTCCTGCCAATAATTTAAATATTAACAGAGATTTTCTTTTTACATAATTCTCAACATGTAAAATAATTTTATCATCATTACCCTGGGGGGGAAAAAATCAAGATTTGGGTTAAAGAGTAACTTTAAATATAGTTCAATGAATGTGCTTTTTTTTTTTTTAATGATTTTTAGTGAGTTTACCAAGATGTACAGTTAATCACATAAATCAGTTTTAGAGGAATTCCTTCCGCCTATTGAGACCCCTAATTCCACTTAGACATATTGTCTTTGCCAATTTCAATAAGGTAAAACTTTACCCATACCTTAAGTATAAGTGGACTTTTTTGATATTAATCTACAAGTTTTTAATCTGATTGACAAGAAAAGCTGTACACAAGATGTTCTTTGTATCATTGAATTATCTCCCATCCATGTTGACAAAAAGTTTAAGAATTATTCTGTCTCACATGCTAAGAAACAATTAGTCATATTTCCTGTTAAGTACAAAATAAAGATCACTGACCTTACCTCTGCCTTTTTTTGAACCTATGGGTCAGCTGAGAATCCTGCTCAACAGTTAGCTGTATCGATACGGAGCAGTAGAAAAGAGTTACCATGTTCCATCATATGGGAAGGCATGCGTCTGCTGGTGACATCCCATTTCTCCCTGTTTGGAACATTCCCCTGTGCTAAGTACTCTTCCTTCCATTTGGGCTAATGAAATATTTCCATCTAGGTGA
The DNA here is from genome assembly GCA_963574885.1 of Lepilemur ruficaudatus. Lineage (NCBI taxonomy): Eukaryota > Metazoa > Chordata > Mammalia > Primates > Lepilemuridae > Lepilemur > Lepilemur ruficaudatus. The sequence goes on from CAUYRT010040510.1 coordinate 20,541, forward strand.
ACTATTAGGACCCTTTAGTAATCAGAAAATTCCCTTTATCTTCTTTCAAAATTAAGCCACATATATTTGTTATTTAACATTAAATTTCTCTGAGATTACAAAAAATATTGTCGATGGCATTTATATCCTGCAGTCTTTACCTTTTAATATAATTTAAAGAAGAAAAGAAATTGTGGAATTAGGTTCTTTAATGAAATTTAGCTCCCAATTTATAAAATTAATTTGTCTCAACACTGAAATCTCTAGACTTGAATGTAAAAATATGAACATATTAAAATTTATATACAGAAGAAAGGAGCTATACTAATATTTCTGTACATTTAGGTGAAGCAAAAGGTTAGTAAAATTTACATTAGTGAGAGTTAAATTCAAAATGAAATCAAAAGAGCTTAAAAAACAAACTGCGAGGTATCAGTCTACCAGACTTCAAGCTGTATTACAAGGCTATTGTAACTGAAACATCATGGTACTGCCATAAGAAAAGAGATATAGACCTTTGGAACAGGACTGAGAATGCAGAGATGAAACCATCCACATATTGTCATTTAAGCTTTGACAAAGCAGACAAAAATATACACTAGGAAAAAGGATCTCTTTTCAATAAATGGGAAAACTGGATAACTACATGCAGATGATTGAAACTGGATCCCCACTTCTTACCTCTTACAAAAATCAATTCAAGACAGATAATAGACTTAAACCTAAGGCATGAAACCTTAAGAATCCTAGAAAAAAATGTAGGGAAGGCCCTTACAGACATCAGCCTAGGCAAAGAATTTATGAAGAAGACCCCCAAAGCAATCACAGCAGCAACAAAAATAAATAAATGGGATCTGATGGTATTAAGACCACTGGGACCTAGGGATGCTATGTCTGAGGCTGTGAGAGGATAGGAGGTAAAGGAATTGCCTGAGCAGAAGCCTGAAATAAGGCAGGATGTTAACTGTCTAGTTGGGGGACATATATCAGCGATTTGGGAGTATAGCAAACCATGCTCCAACCTCAGAGCCTAAGGGGTCTCATGCCTGAAAAGCCACAGGCAGCCTGACATGAAAACTTCTTATGGCTGTAGAGGTAGATTGCAATGTGTCAGTCCAGGAGAAGGGTTTCAAGGCTTCCATAGTGTTTGAACACTGAGCCAAGTTCCTTCTCTCCCTTTCTCTCAACAATGGCTCAGTTAAAGTAAAACCAGTCTCCCAATGGAAAGAAGGCAAGTAGTTTCTTTGTTCCTTGATCAAATGGGTCACAGCTACTGAAGTTAAAGATTGATATCCATGTATATAGCTTGAGCTTGGGATAAAATCAGTTCACCTTGATCAAAAGTGTTGTACCTACCAAAGAATTTTGTGTTTTTCACTTCTAGAAAGGATAAGGAAATTAGCTAGAACACTTTGTGATTTGGGGGGAGCCCTGAAGTCTTTTGTATCCCATGATTTTTTCACATGAGATCACGGTATTTTGCAACATGACAAAGAGAATAAAATGCAAGTGCTGGGTTTCAGTCACCGCCACCTTGGCACCAGAATGCTGGTGGTCCCCTGACCTCCCTGGTTTCTTAAATATTATTTCTGTGTCTATGTCTTTGTTTCTTTTATCTCTTGCAACACAGTCTGCCAGGGGACCCTATCTTTATCAGGGACTTCGCAAACCCCCAATAGCTTTTGCACAGCCAAGGAAACTATCATTAGAGTGAATAGACAGCCTACAAAATGGGAAAAAATGTTTGCTCTCTGCACATTCAATAAGGGATGATAACAAGAATCTATCTAGAACTCAAAAAAATCAACAAGAAAAAATCAAACAACTCTATCAATAAATGGGAAAAGGACATAAATAGAAACTTTTCAAAAGAAGACAGAATAATGGCCAGCAAACACATAAAAAAATGCTCAACATCTCTAATCATTAGGGAAATGCAAATCAAAACCACAAGGAGATATCACCTAACCCGTATCAAAAAAGTCCCAAAACAACAAATGCTGGTGAGGATGTAGAGAGATTGGAACACTCTTACACTTCTGGTGGGACGGCAAATTAGTACAACCTGTGTGGAAAAGAATTTGGAGATACCCCAACGAGCTAAAAATAGAAATACCGTTTGATCCAGCAATAGCACTATTAGGCATCTACCCAAAGGAACAAAAGACATTCTATAATAAAGACATCTGCACTCAAACATTTATGGCAGCACAATTCACTATTGCAAGGATGTGGAAACAACCCAAGTGCCCATCAATCCATGAGTGGATTAATAAAATATGGTATATGTATACAATGGAATACTACTCAATTACAAAAAACCATGGTGATCTAGTACCTCTTATATTTTCCTGAATAGAGCTTGAGCCCATCCTCCGAAGTGAGATATCACAGGAATGGAGAATAAGCGCCTCATGTACTCACCATCAAATTGGCACTAACTGATCGACACTAAGGTGCTCACACGGTAATAATATTCTTTGGGGGTTGGGGGTAGGTAAACTCACAACTAATGGTCACTGTGAGCATTGTGCGGGGAAAGGGCACGCCTCAAATTGTGGTTTGGGTGTGGCAAAGTCATAACATGTAACCAAAATGTACCCCCATAATATCCTGAAATAAAAAAGAGCTTAAAATTATAATTCTGTAAGTGAAGGAATTATAAGAAATAAAATACATGTATTTTCTCAGATATATTACAATAAAAATGTATTATGTAATATTGATAAGCAAATTTATTATATTAAATAAGAAAAAATATTAGCTATTAAAATCCACTAGATAGTAAATATAAATCAGTGAATTAAGAGAAATATATATATCAGCAGAAGTTTAAAAATATATATCTGAAAATAAGGAGGACAGTTCCATTGCAGACATGAGCAATCAGGACCCCTTGCCCTGGTCCCTAACTTTAGAATGTGTAGTTCTTACCTTGTCTGACCATGGCCCTTTCTACTGGATTCTGTAGAATCTGCAGCTATTTGTTAGCCTAGTTTTAGGTTGTAGTTAACCTTTTGGTAATACATAGGTGCTGTCAGATGTAGTGGTAAATTGGTAGGCAAAAAGAGGAAAGTATAAAATGAGTAAGGACAGCACAGATACTTTACAATGTATGGCTCTTATCTTCTCTACCAAGAGACAAAATAAGAATCCTTCCCTAACCCTCAGTGGCATCAACTATCATAATCTGATGAATAGTTTGTCATAAATTACCTTAACGTATGACCTGATAACCTTTAGCCGGAACATATTTTCATTTTAACAAGAGCTTCCAAGGTCTAACTCAAGACCTTGTTTACTAGGAGGGAGAATCTGCAAGGTTAGGGAGATTTTAGTAGCTCCATATATCACACCAAATGATGTTATGTCTGTATAGACACCCAGAAAGCTCGAGGACTAGTACATACTGAGCTGCACTGCTTTAACAAAGTACAATAATCTGAGCTGTCTCTTTCTGCATGCTAAATTCCTCAAAACACTTAATCTTCTGAGTATGACAGTCCTTATGAATTGTTGGATTTTTGTATCAAGCTTTCTTTTTGTTCAGAAAATGAAATCCACATGTATTAGATGCAACCCTCAGAAGTCCTCATATTTTTTGAGTTGATCAAAGAATCATATTAACAGATATTCCCCACTGTTCTAAGTTCTACTGCCTGATAATTGACCACAGTGGGAGTTGCTTACAATGGCTATCAATTCAAGAGCAATTAAAGGGCAGTAAAGCTTACAGAGAAAGCAACATGGGCTGGAAGAAAGTGCTTTTAGATCAATACTGCTTTTAATAAAATCTTCTAAATTTTAGAGGAGAAAAAGAACCCCCGATGAACAGAGAATGTTCATCTACTTATAAACATCGCCATCACAATAATATGAATGTTGGCACAGGAAGAAGTTCTGGTTTAATTTTGGAAAGGTTATCTTTCTAATTATATATAACCTTTTAGATGATATTTGCTTTATAAGGCAGGAGAATATACTGCTGGAATAGTGGGCAACCCTATATGACCAAAAGTAGTTTATGCTGTCAAAGTTCTCTCCTGTTCAAGAAAGTTTCCAGTTAAAGGAGGATTCAATGACAGAACTTTCATTTTTGTCTTACCAAATTAATTTCTATTACAAAGTAACCTAGAAATTTTTAAAAAGGCAAAATGAAAGCTGAAAGTATAATTATAGATTTGGGTCAATAAGTTACAACATATTTTAAAGTTTTAAGTATGACAAAGTTTTCCCTGAAAATGACTATACTTTTTGATGTTACTTTAAATATAATTATCTAGCCATTCAAATTGGAAATGTTTAAGGCATAAATATTCCAAAATAAAAAATGATTCCAGAGTATAAATATTTTTATGCACATTAAGATTATGTTTATTAATGATAATTTCTAGGGAATCTTTAATATTTTTAAATGAAATCCAATATAATAAAATAAATTATTTTGACTGTTTTGACATTTTCTGAAAGATTGAAATAAACCATCTGCATATGGTAATCTAATCTTTGATAAAGCAGACAAAAATATACATTAGGGAAAAGAATCTCTGTTCAATAAATGGTGCTTGGAAAACTGGATAGCTACATGCAGAAGAATGAAACTGGATCCTTACCTCTCACCTCTCACAAAAATACACTCAAGATGGATAACAGACTTAAATGTAAGGAATGAAACCTTAAGAATCCAAAAGAAGATGTTGGGAAGACCCTTTTAGACATTTGCTTAGGCAAAGAATTTTTGAAGAAGACCCTCAAAGCAATCACTGCAGCAACAAAAATAAACAAATGGGATCTGATCAAATTAAAAAGCTTCTGCACAGCCAAGGAAACTATCATTAGAGTGAATAGACAACCTACAGAATGGGAGAAAATATTTACTCTCTACACATCTGATAAAGGTCTGATAACAAGAATCTATCTAGAACTTAAAAGAATTAACAAGAAAAAAATCAAACAATCCCATTTATAAATGGGCAATGGAAATGAACAGAAACTTTTCCAAAAGACAGAATGGCCAGCAAACATATAAAAAAATTTCAACATCTCTAATCATTAGAGAAATGCAAATCAAAACCACAATGAGATATCAACTAACCCCAGTGAGATTGGCCTCTATCAAAAAATCCCAAAGCAACAAATGCTGGCAAGGATGTGGAGAGAGAGGAACACTCTTACACTGCTGGTGGGACTGCAAATTAGTGCAACCATTGTGGAAAAGAATTTGGAGATTCCTCAAAGAGCTAAAAATAGAATTACTATTCAACCCAGCAACAGCATTATTAGGCATCTACCCAAAAGAGCAAAAGACATTCTAGAATAAAGATATCTGCACCCTAATGTTTATGGCAGCACAATTCACTATTGCAAGGATGTGGAAACAACCCAAGTGCCTGTCAGTTCATCAGTGGATTATTAAAATTTGGTATATGTATACAATGGAATATTACTCAATTTTAAGAAACGACAGTGATCTATCACTGCTTATATTTTCCTGGATTGAGCTTGAGCCCATTATCTGAAGTGAGGTGACACAAGATCGGAAGAATGGGCTCCACATGTATGCGCCATCAAATTGGTACTGACTAACACTATGGTGCTCACATGGTGGTGGTGTTCTCTAGGATTAGAGGGTTGTGGGGCAGACTCACAACTGAGAGACACAGTGGGCATTGTGGAGGGGCGGGACATACCTCTAACCCTTGCTAGGGAGAGGCAAAGATATGAAAGGTAACCAAAATGTTTGTACTTTCATAATTCCTGAAATAAAAAAAAAAAAGTTAAAAAATTCTTAAACTTGGGAAAATATCATTTGAGAATATTAGACACTTTTGTATTGCACAATCTAAACCACAAGTGGGGCACAAGTACACCTTGACTGATATGGTTAAATGTTAGAATATTATAAAAGTCCAAATGATGATAAAATCTTTTGATTTCTCATTTTTCCCATCATGAACATGTTCAAGTGAGTCCACATTTATAGAGGTCTGTTTTCCAAAGCACCAATTCTGAATTAGGTCAAGTATTTGAAATGATTCTATTATTATATTAAAATTACCTCAATAAGAAAATGGTCACAAAAGTCTCCTTTAACTTACACAAAGTTAAGAAAACTTTGACAACCACTCTGTTGTTTAATATTTATGGAGAATATTATTGCTTTTATACTGTTTTCATTCTAGTTACAAGAAGTTTGAAAAATCACAAATTAAGATAACAGAATATTATTTGCTTCCTCTTAAAGTATTTCCAAACTGTAGTCACATGGTATAATGGGCAGGATTCTAAAATAGCCCTAGTTATTTTTACCCTCTTGTATCCACACTCTTGTATAATTCTCTCTCCTTCAGTGTGGGCAGAACTAGCAATTTGCTTCTAACCAATAGAATAAGGAAAGGTGAAAGTAATTTGACGATGTACTTAAGATACCTAATCAGTTGACTTCATGTGAATGAAAAGGGAGATAATTCTGGGTGAGCCTGACCTAATCAGATGAACACATTAAAGGTAACAGAGATAAGAGAGACACTCCTGCTGGTCTTAAAAAAAAAATGAGAAAAGATCCCGTATTCCCAAAGCAATCTTAAGCAAAAAGAACAAACTGGGAGGCATCAGTCTTCCAGACTTCAAGTTGTATTACAAAGCAATAATAATCAAATCAGCTTTTTATTGGCACAAGAACAGAACCATTGATCTTTGCAACAGGACTGAGAATCCAGAGACGAAACCATCTGCATATGGTAACCTAATCTTTGATAAACCAGACAAAAATATACATAGGGAAAAGAATCTCTTTTCAATAAATGGTGCTGGGAAACCTGGATAGCTACGTGCAGAAAAATGAAACTGGATCCCTACCTCTCACCTCTCACAAAAATACACTCAGGATGGTTAACAGACCTAAAGCTAAGGCAGGAAACCTTAAGAATCCTAGAAGAGGAGGTTGGGAAGACCCTTTCAGACATCGGTCTAGGCAAAGAATTCTTGAAGAAGACCCCCAAAGCAATCAATGCAGCAACAAAAATAAACAAATGGGATCTGATCAAATTAAAAAGCTTCTTCACAGCCAAAGAAACTATTAATAGAGCAAATGGACAACCTACAGAATGGGAGAAAATATTTACTCTCTACACCTCTGACAAAGGTCTGATAACAATAATCTACCTAGAACTCACAAGAATTAACAAGAAAAAATCAAACAACCCCATTTATAAATGGGCAAAGGAGATGAACAGAAACTTTTCCAAAAACGACAGAATAATGGCCAGAAAACACATAAAAAAAGTTCATCATCTCTAATCATTAGAGAAATGCAAATCAAAACCACAATGAGATATCAACCTAACCCCAATGAGATTGGCCTCTATCAAAAAATCCCAAAACAACAAATGCTGGTGAGGATGTGGAGAGACAGGAACACTCTTACACTGCTGGTAAGGAACACTCTTACACTGCAAATTGGTGCAGCCTTTGTGGAAAAGAATTTGGAGATTCCTCAAAGTGCTAAAAATAGAAGTACCATTCGATCCAGCAATAGCATTATTAGGCATCTACCCAAAAGAGTGCAAGACATTCTATTATAAAGACATCTGCACCCGAATGTTTATGGCAGCACAATTCACTATTGCTAGGTCGTGGAAACAACCCAAGTGCCCGTCAATTCATGAGTGGATTATTAAAATTTGGTATATGCTCACAATGGAATATTACTCAATTTTAAGAAACGACAGTGAGCTAGCACCGCTTATATTATCCTGGATTAAGCTTAGGACCATTATTCAAAGTGATGTGACACAAGACCCGAAGAATGGGACCCACATATATTCACCATCAAATTGGTACTGACTGATTAACACTATGGTGCACAAATGGTGGTGGTGTTCACTAGGGCTTTGGGGGGTAGACCCACATCTGAGAGACGTGGTGAGCACTGTGAAGGGGAGGGGCATGCTTGAAATTTATTTGGAGGTGGGTATTAGGGGTCTCAGTAGGGGGTAGAAAATCCTCTAAAACTGATTTATGTGAATAGCTGTACAACTTGGTAAATTAACTAATAACCATTTAATTGTACACTTAAAATGGAGTAAAGACATGATATGTAAATTACACTTCAATAAAGAAAAAAACCAAAACAAAACAAAAAAAATGAGGATGACTTCCACAGCTGCAAGGGATTGAATTCTGCCAAAATCCAGGTAAACTTAGCAAAGAACCTTTAGCCTCAGATGACAGTGCATCTCTGGTTCACCTTAACTATAACTTTATGAAACACTGAGCATAGGAACTAGCTAAACAGTGTCCAGATTTCTCACCTATAAAAACTGTTTCATAAAAATTATACATTGTTTTAAGCAACTAAATTGATTGTAAGTTACTCAGCATAAAAAAACTAATATACAGAGAACAAAAAAGAGGGAAATTTGGACATTGATAAAAAATGAATCACCACATTACAGAGACTATTCACCAGGAATAAAAAAATCACTTTGTTTTCTTCCCAAGACTTATCACAATTGACATCTGTTGGATTTATTTGTGTTATTTATTTATAGTATGAATTACTCACTAGAATATATGTTTTTGGAAGGCAGAAGCTTTTTATTCACTGCTATATTCCAAAAACCCAAATAGTATCTGACACATTGTGAGTGCACAATAAATGTTTAATTAACATAAAAATAGTAAACACATCAACATATATTATAACATCCATTATATTATGGATGCTTATGTTGAGACTTTGGAGATGTCCAGAAATAAAATATGAAAATTAGAAAGAATCCTTAAATTTTACTGAAAAAGCATATTAACTGATTTAATTTTACCTTCTTTTCTTTTGACTTATTTCAGCCTTTTTTCTCAATCTGTAATGCCACTGTCATCATGTTATTTCACTGATACAAACAACCATGGCTCCATGCTACTCATGTCATAAGTGAACCACTCTAACTTGTCATAGCAATCTTCCTTAAGTCAGCTCCCCCTAATCTTTCCAAGGTGCTAACAGTTGAATCTGACTTCCCTGGTGTGGCTTCTGGTCAAGCAGATTGCCCCCACCTCCATTAACTCCCAGTCCTCTATCTTTGGCTCACTTTCTTTCTCAGTTCTGCAATTATTCTCTCCTCCTTTTACTTACTTCACTTTCTCACTCTTTGAAGTAAAGTTTGAATGCATAAAATCTTGCTTAGTTACACTGTATTGAACTACAATTTCATCACTCTAGCTACATGGTAAAAACCCTTGAGGGCAGGATAGTGTAACAAAGTGTAAAACAGAAAGGTGCCGGACTCTAGACTGTACTACCAGTTACTAACAGTATGACTTTGAACATATAAAATAACCTCTCTAAATAACACTTTACAGCTTGTTTAAAGATTAAATAATCCTCAACACAATTCCTGACATAGATTGTTGCATATGAATTCATTTCCACTTGTATTTTTCCTTCCCCAAAACAAATGTCACAAATCAGGGTATATAAACTCTCAATAAAAAGTTTCTGATTGTCTAATTGTTTTCATTTTCTTCAGGAATATTAAAAACATTACTGACAAAACATCAGAATCTATAATATTAAAAAATAATTTAATATTAATTCAATGCAAAAATCCCAACACACACAAACACTCTCCCTCCCTCCCTTCTCTCTCTCTCTCTCTCACACACACACACACACACACACACACACACACACACACACTTACTGTGCTCTGAAAGTTCTTTGTGCCCAGAAATCTTTCTCTCATTTGTGATGCTATTCAGGTTATGACATGTAGGAATTGTAAAAGAAATTCATTTGAGCTCCCAAAGCCAGACTGACATGAAAAGCCAACTTACTACAAAGGCACACCAGAGAATTAAAGAGTTTAAAGAATTTAGAAAAAAAATTAAAGAATTTTTCATTTAGTTTCAAATGAAAAATAATTTTATTTAACTTATATATAACACATATTCTAGGATAGCTTGTTTTAGATTTATATATCTATCTATATATAATAATTAAAAAATTGAGCCCACTATCATACCTATATATATGACAGTAGGCTCAATTTTTTTACTTCATAAGTGGAAAATTACAATGTTAGGAGAATTCAAAACATTTTTTTCTACAGCTTTCTAAATGTGTGTTTTCCTGAAACAATTATTATTGTTAATTACTGAAATTTGGAAGGTATATATGCTGCTACAGAAACAAACAAAAACAAACACCCCTAGGAACTCCTGGATCTATTAAATGAAACTCTTGTTGATTTTAATTGTTTCAAATTCCTGAGAGCAGCAATCAAGGATCAACAAATAGAAAGCTTCTGGGTATATGCAGTGTCTTCTTCAGACCACACTTAAAATCTACTGCAAATTTCTTTAAGAACTGAGTATTTCACATTTTAAAGACAATTCCTCAATTCAATGGTTTTATTCTGGGTCAAAAATAATTGTAAAAATACATCATGGGTTTTTATAAATTACACCAGTTCTAGTGATTTACAAGTTGATGGTTAAAGATGTATTAATCAAGAAAGGGCTAAGGGATTGCCACTCTAAATAGGGAGGAGTACAGCATTCATTTATTTCAAATATGTATTATGTTTCTATGTACTGAAGGGTTAAAAAATATGGGCTAAGATCTCTATTCCAGTTCTTTCCCCAGTTTTGGAGAGAACAGATACACAAATCAGTTATCACAGCAAAGTGTGGTAATTGAAATTAAAATAGAGTCATTAGGTTGGATAGTTATAGAATAGTTATCACAAATAATTAACATATAATAACATATATATCCACCCCATATAAATGTACTCCTATAAATTTATTTTGTTTATTCACATACATATACATTTATGTGTGTGTAAGGGTGTGTTTGGAATTCTACCAAAAAAGTATAATATATTATATAGTGATTTAAACTTTCTCATTTATGTTTTTTTCTATTTTCCTGTTTTTTATGTTCAATGTGTTTATTAAAATAGTATAAATTATAACACAATGTATGTTTTCAACAATATTTCATTTTCTACTGAGGCAACAAACATTAGAACCCTTGGGTGAGCATTTTGAAATTTAATAAATTTTTTCATAGTGATTTCACTCTCAATAGTAAAGCACTTTTCTTTTTACTATTACTTGAATCCAGTGCCATAAGACATAGTTTTTATAATATAATAAGACATAATTTTATATTAAGATTGTGACTAATTACATTCCCAGATTGACTATTAAAATTGGACCAACGATGTATTAGTCTCCAGCATCACATCATTATCTTCTACACATGCAGCTGGCTCAGTCTCTCTTGTGGTAAGTGCTGGGCTTCAGCACATCCTCCTGACGCCTTCGTGACAGGATCCACAGCAGCTCTGTTGCCCACATTCAACCCTCCAAGCCAGTGGAGGCAGTGGTTCTTCCCACTCTGCTGTAAGGCATGAGACCTGGCTTCCCTAATGTCTTCTTGAAAGGTCTGGGAATATAGTTGATACAGCAAACCTTTCTTTTCAAGTCATAGTTTTAACAAAAGGAATGTTTTACAACCAGTTATATAAATTACAAAATATTTCAATCACTTTTGAAAGTATTTTTTTGTATGCCTTTCCATCCAATTGTAAAGCATATGTTAAGATTCTGTTGAGTGGAGTACCTAGTTTTCACAGGAACTCTAGGCAGAAGGAAGAGCAAATGCCAAGTTCCAATGGTAGGAGCATTCTTAACAAACCTCCAGCACCAGCAGGAAGTTAGTGGAGAGAAACAGAGTGGGCAAGAAGGAGGTTACTAGGAAATGGTAAAGGGAAGAAACAAGGGGGTAGATCATTTGGGGCAGATGGAAATTGAAATTTAAATCTGTGGGAGTGAAATCACCAAAGGATTGAATATATAGAAAGAGAAAAAAAGAGGACCAAGTCTTTCACTTGGAGCATTCCCATGTTAACACCTGCAAATAGATGAGAGACATTCCACATAGGAGTCTGAGAAACAAACCAGTGAGATGGAAGGAAAACTAGGAAAGTGTATTTTTCTAAAATCCAATAAAGAATGTGTTTCAATAAGAAGAAATGCCAATTTTGAAGAATTCTACTAAAAGGCCAATGTGATTAAATATTAGTATAGCCGACTGCATTTAGCAATATGAAGATTGTTGGTAACTTTGAAAAGGCTGGGTTAAGTGAAGTGGTGGGAACCAAATAACATATGTGAGGAAGAACCTGAGGCAGCTTTTTGTTGGGGGGTTGATGTAAAGGGGACAGATAATTGCAAAGTAGCTGAAGGAGTGGATGAGGTTGAGTTTGATGGCTCATGAGAAAAAATTAGTAAACAGAAAAAAATCGGTGATTCATTAAATAGTGGAGATATTTGTGAGAGGAGTCCTTGAATAAAGATAAAGGGATGGGACCTAAGTAGAGATTTTGACTCAGTATATTAAAAAAATGAGGAATGCCTGGAGATCTATGTTTCTTTTGGTGGCTAACATGCAGTGGTAATGGTCCAAGGCAGATAGTGGTATCAAGGCAGCACATGTTGTAGGGTATAAGTGTGGGAGCTTGGGCCATTTTCCACTTTGACAAGTAAAGTGTGGAGACCAAGGGGAGGAAAGCTGGGGTTGATCTGCCTCTGAGCTGGTGTAGTTTCCTTTAAGAACTAAAGAAATTTAGAGGTTTAGGATGACACAGCCATATTCCTAGCATAAAGAATTCTCTGTAGACTCTTGCTGATGGAGTCAGAAATGCCAGGAAGCGATCTTAAGCATCATGGAAATGTTTGCTCGCAAGAGAAAGCTTGAAACTTAAAAGCAACAGTAACAAGAGAATAAATAAGAATGGTTCTACATGCAAAGAGGAAAGTGACATGAATTTGAGGAAAATTTAACATGACAGTCAGTGAACAAAACATGAAGGAACTTGGAACACATTTTAAACACTTAAGGCTTTTTCTATTGGAATTGAAAGACCAGCAATGCAAGGGCTTTAAACAGAAGACTGCTATGGATAGATTGTAGTTTTGCAAACATATTCTACCTACAATATGGATAAAGGATTGGACACACAGGTGGGATTTATATAGTTTATTTAACTAAATCTAAAATTTTGAATATAAAAGATGTGTTTTATAATTCATTCCAATAAAGATCAGAAAACAAAACATGACTTATTCCTCATGAAAATAAAGGTAGGGGTTATGCATGGGTTCACCCCCTATTGATAACTTACACATACCCAACCCTTTGGGTTTCCTTTACCTACTCTTACTCATCCTTAAAGACTGAGCTCAGGAATTGTTTTCCCCTTGGACTTCATCCCAGACTGCCAAAGCTCTTTCCTCTTCTATCACAGGAGTTGCACATGTTCCTGAATAGATTCAAACACTTTCCCCCTCTCTAAAATCTAAACTCCTCAAAATCAAACTATATCTGTTTGTCTTTGAATATCAGTGTCTAGAATAATGACTTATTCATAGAACTTATTCAATAAGAGATCTTTTGAACTTAATTTTGATTAAATTTGGAGGATATATGAGTTTTACGGTTATATAATTTTATACACAAATCTCTGGGTCCCCATTACTGAGAACAAGGAAGGCAGATCCATATGTTCTCTTTACACATGTTGAAAGTCAGCCCTAGCGTATATTTAATGTCTATACCTCCCCAGTGTTCTTTTACTAATGAAAGTAGAAAGCAGCATGTGAGCAAGTTAGTGATTTCTTTTAAACAAAGACATTATCTCAACATGACATTAGCGCATTGTCAGCTAAAGATTTTGATACTAAATATGCTCCCAACTAATGTAGGTGTGTGTGTGTGTGTGTGTGTGTGTGCATATGTGTATGTGTGTGAGAGAGACATAAACACATATCCCCTTTGAGGTCTTTAATCTATCATAAAAGAGTTGCTTAGAAAGTTTCTTTTAAGGTGGAAGTTGAACAAACAAACAATGCCAAAAAAATTTTTAGCATTTAACATTTTTAGTCCTCTGGAGTCTAAGACCAGAGTGAGATCAATAAGAAGTGCTTTTAAAATGTCAAAAATCACTCTTTGTTGGTGTAACCCACTTTTGATTGTCTGAATATAAAGCATTACCTTTTATACTGAAATATCTTTTCTTGTTGTTGGCAAGAAAGTCACTGGATCCAATTCCTCACCCCCAAATATGTATCAACTAAAAAAAAAAAAAAAAACTTTTTAAAATAAAAATGTATGGGTCCATGGCAGAATATTATTTGTTTCTAAAATTGTAAAGGATCTTTTCTACTTAAAAGGCAAAATATTATAACAAGGTTATGAGTATATGATTTACCCTTCTATCTGAAACCAAAAAAAAAGTAAATTAAATATATAAAGCAATGGCTTACAAGATATTGGACATCAGACACCAAAGAAGAGTTATTCTTTAAAAAAATGAAAAGACACAAACAAGTGGCCCTATGATTGTCACAACTTACTGCCTTAATAGAGTTCCAGCCTATGACACATACAGGAAGGACCTATGTGAAATCAACGGACTTCCTGAGTTAACAGTCCAGGAAGATCAGGGCGAAAACCCACAGAGATGAGAGCATAATAGAAGGAAAACTGGAGATCTGTAGTGTGCCTCTCTTGAGTATTCAGCAGAATATTGGTCAATAACAAGCATTGAATAAACTACCCCAAACCAGGGAAAGAACAGCCCAAAAGGACTAGAAGAAACAGGAGTCTATGTTCCCACAGGGCCAGCCAGACTGAAAACCATCATTATTCACAGGGCTTTGGATAAAGTGTCTTGATACCTTACTGGGACCAAATCAGCTTTGATCTAAATGCTGCTTGTCCTAACACTTTAAAATCAAGATCAAAGTGATCAAACCATTTCCAAGGAATTTAACTGCATCTCAGAACAACACTCAAATATATTTATAGGAATACAAAAATATCTAAGCACCAAAAGATAAAATTCAAAATACATGGCATTGAATCAAAATTAACCAGTCAGCAAAGAAGTAGGGAAATATAAACCATAATGAGGAGAAAGAATCAATTAAACAAAATAACCTAGAACTGGCACAGCTGTTAGAATTAGCAGGAAAGGACATTAAAATAGTTATTAAAATATATTCCATATGCTCAAAAACCAGTGGAAATATTGAACAAATTAGGTAGAGACACTGAAGTTAGAAAAGAGACTCAAATGGAACCTGTGCAGATGAAAACTATGGCTCCTGAGATGAAAATTACATGTAATTGGATTAACTGCAGATTGGACATCATACAAGAAATGTAATAAACAAGATATAAAAATAAAAATAATCCAAAATGAAACATATATAAAAAACATTTTTAAATGATAGAGGATCAATGAGTTGTCAGACAACTTCAAGATGTATAAAATACATATAAAAAGAGAAGAGGAGGATAGAAAAAAAATCGTGGAAAAATCAGATTTTAGTAGTATATCATTATTTTACCTTTTAAAAATTGTTTTTACCATTCTATATCCTTTGCATTTTAGTATGAATTTCAAAATTGTCAATTTTTACAGAAAATCCTCATAGGATTTTCCTCACAGGATTTGGGTTGGGATTGCATTGAATCTATTGATTGACTCTGGGGGGAATTAACATCTTCTATTTTTTAAGCAATGACAGCAGTATGACCTTTATTGAGATCTTTTTTACTAATGTTTTATTGTTTTTAGTGTTCAGGTCATATATATCCTTGGTCAGATTTAGGCCTAAGCATTTCAGAATATTTTTAAGTTTTTGTAAATGGTAATGATTGTTTAGATTTCTGTTTGTTACTGGTATATATGAATATAACTGCTTTTTATATATTGATCTTATATCCTCTAACTTTCCTAAACATACTTATTAGTTCTTATGGAATTCCTGTAGATTCCACTGAATTTTTAGCATGCATTATCGTATTATCTTAGAATAAGGACAGTTTTACTTCTTCCTTTTCAATCTAGATTTCCTTTATGTATTTTTCTTGCCTTACTGTACACACTAAAATCATCAATACACTGCTTAATAGGAGAGATTAGAGTGGACATCCTCACCTTGTTCTTGAAGTCAGGGGGAAAGCATTCAGTCTTTCAGCATTAAGTTTTATGCTAGCTGTAGGTTTGCATAGGTGTCCATTATGGATTAATTTAGCTCCCTGAAGACATGTTGAAATCCTATCCTACCTATGAATGTGACGTTATTTGAAAATAATGTCCTTGTAGATTATCAAGTTGAGATGAGATCATTAGAGTGAACCCTAATCCAATATGACTATGTACATATACAAAGGGAAAATTTGAACACAAACATAGATGTGCATAAAGGAAAGACAATCTGAAGACACAGGAAAAATGCCATCTACAAGACAAGGAATATCTCAAGCTACTAGAAGCCCGGAGAGTAGTACAGAGCAGGTTCTCCCTCATAGCCCCTAAGAAGGAACTAACCCTACTGACACTTTGATTTTTGGAACTGTCCGCCAGAACTCTGAGACAGCAAGCTTTTGTTGTGTAAGCCATTCCAGTTTATGTTACTTTGTTATGACAGCCCCAGGAAACTAATGTCATTTATCAGATTAAGGAAGTTCTTTGTATCTCCACTTTGCTGAGAGACTTATCAAGAATGGATGTTGGATTTGGCAAATGTCCATTCTCCAGCTATTAAGTTGAATGTACTGTTTTATTAATATTTTGTTAG
Source organism: Lepilemur ruficaudatus (assembly GCA_963574885.1). NCBI lineage: Eukaryota > Metazoa > Chordata > Mammalia > Primates > Lepilemuridae > Lepilemur > Lepilemur ruficaudatus. The sequence continues at coordinate 37,182 of CAUYRT010040510.1, forward strand.
TCTATTTAATTGCATTGAATGTTTTTTTAAATGTTAACCCAACATTGTAATCCTGAGATAAATGCTATTTAGTTATGTTGTATTTTCCTTTTTATACATTAAATTAAGTTTGCTGAAATTGTTTATTAGGTGTTTGGCATGTTCTATATTTTTAATTAGCTCAACACTATTACAAAAACTGCAGGAAAAAAGTTGCTAAATCAAAAATACTTCTGTATAGCTGAAAGGTTATTCGTGTCTATACACGTCAGAGATTATATATTTACAGAAAGGACTGGAAGGTTTGTAGATCTGGCAAAGCCATCACAGACCATAACATGTTCTGACCCTCAGGAGAATCACTGAACAAATTCTGATGAAATAGTTATACATTTCACTCAAGCGAAGATTTTTAGTCTTCTCCTTTTATCATTGGTTACAATAAAAAATTTACTACATCTATTTAGTCTTATCTATAGATGATTTCAGCTTCCCTGACATCTTAACAGTTTAAGTCTTGTGTCTATAAATCAGAAAAGGCAACCTCAGAATATTGTGGAAAAAGATAACAAGGAAAATTAATGACTGACATCTCAAATAACAGATTGAGCTTCAAAGCTAAAAGCTGACATAATTTAGACATTTGTCACATATTGACAGAATATCAGGGTCTGTTGAAGTTTCCAGAGCTCATTTTAATCCAAAGCATAATTTCTTGAAATGAGAGGCTCATCCAAAACCCACTCTTATAAGAATTAATTACATAGACCTGAATTAAGTAGTGAGTGAAAAGTAGTTTTGGTAACACTTGTTTTGGTATACTGTTGGCATTATTTTTAAATATTCTGTTTCTTAATAGGTATGAGAGAAACTCCCTTTTCTTTTATAAACGTATTTTCAATCCTCAATTTAATAGACGTTGCTTTTACCAACTGAAATGAGGCATTTTTAAGTGGTACCTGATTCTCACTGATCCATCAGAATTTAGAAACAATTTATGGAGAACGCTTTGTAAAGATTTTCCCCTCCCATCCAAGTACTTCTGTGCAGACTTTTAAAAAAAAAATTATATTGAGGTGAAATTCACATAGCATAAAGTTAATCATTTAAAATGTACAATTTAATGGAATTTAGTGCATTCACATTATTTTTGCAACCAGTACTTCTATTTAGTTCTAAAATATTTTTATCATCCCCAAAGATTTGGTACCCTTTAAATGGTCATTCCTTCTTTCTCGTTCCTCCCAGATTCTGGCAACCATAAATATTTCTGTCTCTATGGATTTATCTATTCTAGATATTTCATAAAAATGGAATAATACAATATGTTGCCTCTTATGTCTAGCTTCTTTCACTTAGCATAATAATGGTGAGATTAATCATAGCATGTATCTGTATTTTACTCATGTTTATGTCTGAATAATATTTCATTATATCAACATACCACATTTGTCTATCCATCCATGCATTGATGGATATTTAAAGTCTTTCACCTTTTGACTATCGTGAATAATGTTGCTATGAGACATTCGGTTTTGTATAAATATTACTTTTGTTTGCCTGACAGATTTTGATATAAAAGAGAAGGACAATGTACATATAAGTTCTTTAATAGAAACTGATGACACTATTTTTCCCACAAAGAAGATTCTGTATAATTTATCTGAGACTGTGGCAGATTCAAGAAGAAAATAAAACCCATACTTTAATAATTGTGTGTAATAATTGTGTAAATAAGGCCATGAGGGACTATTATCTGTGATTGTGCTAAAAGGACACTTCATCTGAGGACGTATCTAGGGATCTATCTCAAGCTGCTGAGACTAAAGATGATGTATGGTACTGAAGTGATTTACGGGGAAGAGAAAGAACATAGTTTTAAATACGATTAAAAATGTGATTGAAAGCATGAATAAATAAAGAAGTGAATGGAGAAAATACAGTCAGTCTTAATTAGGTGACCTTTAGTTTTACATGCATGAAGTATATCTGCTAACTTGTATCTGGTAACAGACTGTAAAATAAGGAATAAAAACACTTCAACAAAATTTTTAGCAAATAGAAAAAGATATCAGGATATCCCGACTTCTATTATCTAGCATTTGAGTTAGATTAATGAGTTTTTCCAAATAACTAAATTTATGAAGTCATTTTATTTCATTTGGTACTTGATACACACTAGGTGCTAAAGTAATTTTGGAATCAATGACAAATTCGTTGTCTCGGGCTTATATCATTGTATTTAGTGTCCCATAGTATCTTTAAAATATTAAAATTTATCTTTATATTCATGAAGATGGTTTAGAAGAGTTAGGTATAACAGCATTAATTTGCGATTGTTCGTTAGTGAACAACCTGAATGGCTAATGATAGCATATCAATTACTTAGAATAAGATATATAGCACAAGGATGTCATATTTACTCATTAGAGTCATCTCATGATGAAATATTTATTGCTATGCATTATACACAACTAAGTGAAAACAGAAGCATAAAATGATAAATATAGCTGAAATGTAGCACAATTTTATTTTGTTCTTTTTATGTCTGTGTGTGTGTAACATACACAAACTAAACTATATGGACACATATACATAAAGATAAAATTAGCTGTGGTTGTCTTGGGGAATTGAATTTGGAGTGTTTCTCATTTTTCTTCTTTGCTTACATAATTATATTTTTTCTAAAAATTCACAAGCATCACCTGTAATTTATTTAAATAAAATACATTTTTATCCTGAATTATTTTTTCAGACTGCTTTAGTGAAGGACAGGCTGGACTGCTCACGTATGTAGATATTCAGACATATTCATTGACTGTGTTTTTCATGGGCTGCCTACACAGTGCAGGAAATTTTCAATTACTTCTAGTATGTATTGCTCAATCAGTCTTCCAACAACTCCCATGAAAGAGGGTTCCACTTTAAAATGTACTTCATTTATCTTGGAAAAAATTCAAATAGCTATTATTTTGTAACAGGTTTCTTTTCCCTCTTCACTAAGTATTCATTTGAGAGGTTCCATTGTACCATTGTACCTTATTTCTATATTTTGTCAGACAGAGAACAAAAGGATTTATTCCTTTAAAAGTTTTTTTTTTTGCCTTTAGAAGATATTCTTTTGAGAACAGACTACAGAACTGAGTTTTCTCCAACCAAGTTCCACAGTACAAAAAAAAGAATAAAAGATTAAGGGAAATATAGACAAGCTATTATCTTGAAAATCAGGTTCCTGGTTGAAGCATTATTGTTTTAATGTCCTTCAAATATAAAGAAGTTATTTAAAAACTCAAAGTCAACTTTCTCCTTAGTGTTAGACATCCTCAAATATTCTCCAGTAGAAGAAAATGACAGAGGCTCACTTTGTAAATATCTATTCAATATTGTGCTCTCCCAGCTCTAACAAAGATCACCCAGGTTTATATCCCAGCTCTGTTACCAGCAGGCTGTGCTACTTGGGCAAATCCCTCCATATTTTAAACTCGTCATTTGTAAAATACTTATAGATGATAAAAGTACCCATGTTACGGGGCTATAGTAAGGACTGAGTAAAATAATACTTGTAATTTATCAGAATACTGCCAGACCCATTATTAATAATAAATATTGGCTATCATTGTACCATTGTACCATTACATTATCCATATTATATAACAGAGAATATTACTCTCAGTGTTATCATTGTTATTATAGGTAGACTTAGGGTTTTAAACTGATCTACTAAAAATTATTTGACCATTAGTAGTTTACAAGTAACAATTCAAATACCCATAGATATTGTTTCTAAGGACAAATGTAATTCAAAAAAATTCATTACTATGAGATATTTTGCAGCTTACTGATAGCAACAAAACTCAGTGCATGCTTTCACCACTTTTATTTAAGTACTGAAATCATTGAGCATTCTCATTAGGGGGCAATTATGTCATTTAACCAATTTAAATAATATAACATTGCAGTCTCAATTGTAATTTTAAATAATGCTTGTCATTTTCCTATAGGCAATCAAGTGTCTTCTCTTTTATTATTTATTTTGTTTTTATGTCTTAGTGTCAAGAACTTTCTTAGGAGTATCTCTATCTTGTGTAGCCTGGAGTTCCTCAAGTGTAGCATGGAAGGTAAACAGTGGATACATGTCTTTTTAATTTTCTGTCTGAGAACAGATTCCCTTTGAAATATAATCATCAAGAAAGATAGTACCAGGTTAATGTCATGGAGCTTTTTCCCTGTTTTCTTCCAGTAGTTTTACAGTATCAGATCTTACATTTAAATCTTTCATTGATTTTCAGTTGATTTTTGTATATGCTATGAGATAAGAATCTAATTTCATTCTTCTGTATGTGGATGTTGTCCCAACGTGATCTATTTGAAGAGACCATCCTTTCTCCATTGTGTGTTCTTGGCATCTTTGTGAAAAATCAATTGACCATAAATATGTGAATTTATTTCTGGGCTCTCTAGAAATTCTGTTCCATTGGTCTTTGTGTTCATTTTTATGCTAGCATCATGGTATTTTGATTACTATAGCTATGTAATATAATTTGGAATCAGGAAGTGTGATGACTCCAGCTTTGTTCTCCCTCAAAATTGCTTTTGCTATTTGGGTCTTCTGTGTTCCATAAGAACTTTAGAATTTTTTTTTTATATTTCTATGAAAAATATCATTGGAATTTTGACAGGTATTACATTGAATGTATAGATCACTTTGAGCAACATAGACATCGTGACAATATTAATTTTTCTGATCCATGCACATGGGATAGCTTTCCATTTATTTTTCTTCAGTTTCTTTCATCAATGTTCTATAGTTTCAGTGTACATATCTTTTACCTTTGTTAAATTATTCCAAAGTATTATATTTTTTCATAGCTATTGCAAATGGCATTTTTTTATCCCTTTTTATGGATAGTTCATTGGTGACTGAAGTTAATAACAATGTATTGTATACTTGAAAATTACTAAGATAATAGATTTTAAGTGTTCTAACCACAAATAAGTGATAAGTATATGAGGCAATGCATATATTAATTAGCTTGTTGAGTCATTCCATGATGTATACATTTTTCAAAACATACTGTATACCATAAATATATCCAATTCTTATTTGTCAAGTAAAAAAATTAAAAAGAAAGAGAAAAAAAAGGAAAAAAAAGAAAGAAAGATCACCCCTATCTCCCAGTCTCTCTGGGAGAGTGGGAGCCTAACTTTAATAAGTACCCATAAGCTAACAGAGATGGCCTAATCACACTGCCCAAACTTCACCTCCCCATATCCTCTAGTACTTTTTCACTAATTCACCCTAGTGCTCAGAAGCTCTCCTGTCTTTTGTTTCAGCAAAGAAATAATTCTCTCTGTTTAATTTCTCTTCCTTATTACAATAGTCTTGGGCTCTACTGCAATAGTCTTGCCTGTTTAACTGTTTAACTCTATCTTAATCTTTGACACAGATTCAGTTAAAAAGCTTCTGCACAGCCAAAGAAATAATCAATAGAGCAAACAGACCACCTTTAGAATGGGAGAAAATATTTGCAAATCATACATCTGATAAAGAGCTAATGATCAGAATTTACAAAGAACTCACACAAATCAGCAAGAAAAAAAGCAAACAACCCCATCAAAAAGTGGGCAAAAGACATGAGCAGATGCAAAAGACGATAGACAAATGGCCAATAAACATATGAAAAAATGCTCTATGTCATAATCATCAGGGAAATGCAAATTAAATCCACAATGATATATCACCTTACCCCTATTAGAATGGCTTTTATTAAAAAGTCCGAAAATAATAGATACTGGCATGGATGCAGAGTGAAAGGAATGCTTCTACACTGTTGGTAGGACTGCAAATTAGTACAACCTCTATGGAAAACAGTATGGAGAGTCCTCAAAGATACACATTTTTTAAAGAAACCCGAGAACTGATGTTACAGCACAAAAGGTCCTCATCTACAAGAATAAATAGATGGTATGGATTTTACAAAGACAATTTAAGAAAATTTTCTTTGAAGATAGCTGCACTGTGATTCTCATTATGCCTCATTTATAGCATCTGAAACCAGATCAGAGCAGAGAGGGTGGCAGCATGCACTACAGAGGGGCAGAAGGGCCAGATTCCAAAGGTACATGAGCAAACTTCAGGTGGTGATGCTCATTATCTTGACCATC
>CAUYRT010040512.1:0-72547 GCA_963574885.1 Lepilemur ruficaudatus
AAATTCAATGTTCAGTTCCTAAGCCTCATCTTACTTGACTTATCAGCTGCATCTGACATCATTGGCCATTTTAAGACACTTTCTTGCCTCATACATCACTGGTCACTCCTTTGCAATCTCCTTTACTGGTACTTCTCCAATTCCCAAGCATGTTAAATTTGATATGTCCCAGAGCTCAGTGTTGGACCTCTTCTCTTTTCTGTCTTCATTCACTCATTTGGGGATGTTCTCCAAGTCACCTGTCTTTATATGCCACCTATGAACCCCAGGCCAATGTATTCAACAGCCTCCTCGACATCCACCTGGGCAGCTGACAGACACCTTAAATACCAGGTATGCTCTGTCTTAGGGCCTTTGCTATCCAGGAGGTTTGCTCAACTTTACCTTATATTGTTCTGTCAAATTGTTTTGTTTCTCTGATATTTACAGGAGTTCTTTTTCCTTTCTTTGGCTAGCACCCTGCTCTTTTATGGTTTTATTATCTTCTCTTATTTTTGTGAAGATACTAACAATAAGGATTTTTAAAAATATTTTCATCTGTTTTACAGTTTTTATCACTTCCCTGCATTGCCTCTCTTTTCTGCAGTTTCCTTTGCTGCTAGTCTCTGCCTTTTCTGGTAGAAATTTTCCTCATCTGTCTGGTGATCCCTAGTGGTCTGTTTATATTTCAGATTGAACCACTAGGAAGAGGGTTAGGAGCCTCGTGTGTTTTCCTGGAGCTTGTTGACTGCTGGGCCTTACCATAGGTGACACGGTGAGGACAAGGCCATTTTACTGGAGCATCCTTAATAACAGGATCATTTTTCTCTTTTTGCCTTTTCTCCTGGGCTTCTCATAGTCCTCAGTCTCCTGGTGGGTATAAGTCTAGATTTTTCTCATCAAGCAGAAGGGAGCTCGGGTCTTGGTGCTCAGCAGATCTTCATTTACTAGCCTATTTTTAGTAGGGATTTCCATCCTTGCCTTGCAGACTGGTGTTCCAGAACGCAGAGTATCTCTGGGTGGGAATTTTCAGAGAAGGACACTCGCCTCTTCTGCTGGGTTTGGGGAAGGACTGTTGCCTGACTGTAGGGAGGGATCTGGGGGTCTAGCTTCTCCTTACAGAAAATTTCCACTAATTCTCTTTTTCTTTTTTGTCCCAACCCTGCACTCCTGCCTCCTTGAGTTACTTGTTGTCTCTAATTCCCAAAGCAGGATTCTGGGGTAAAATCAGTTTCTTTCTTAGCTTTCCTCATGATAAGCTCAAGTTTCAGCTTTTTGGGGCCTCCAAGTCCATGGCCACTTCCCCACCCATTTTTCAGTTTCTAAAATATTGGTTCCTGTTTCCTCCTGCACCTTCTCTCTCACTTTCTTTGTCTTTTCAGATTTATGTCTTTTCTTCTTTCTTCATTGTCACTTTAGTATAGTTTCAGAAGGAGGCTGAAATAAACAGGTGTGCTTATGTAATAGATCTTCTTTTATTACATATTTGACTTGGAAAACATAGGAACTGAATCTGCTAAGTAATATGCATCATCCTTCTGGGTAATGCTGTTTTTTGTCAAATGCAAACTGTGATGTGAAATAATGAGATTGGCTTTCTGATGTGGCTCATAATCTATCTCCAAAGGCAATTTTAAAAAAAATCAGTGTCAAAATGTTTTGAGCAATTGCTGCCTGGGTAGGATAAGTGTCTAACCTCCAAGGGGACTGTTCGGTAGGGGACAGCATTCTTTTAGATATTTTAATTCTGGTTTTGTATAAAAGTCAATTTTTACTTTGTTAAATGATACTTCAATGTTGCCTGTTAGCTGTTTCCCTCATGTATGTTTTGTCAATGAAATCATTAACTCCACCAGGGAACTCTCCAAGAGTTGTCGTGGGAACCACCTCTATCAAAACTGCTTTGGAAATTAGGAAAAATGCACTTTCCTGAGTCCCAACCCTGGTTGACCGAATCTGAATACTATTCTAGAAAGTGGAGACCTGGAATTAGATTTTTAACAAGCATCCCAAGAGATTTTTATGCATAGTTAAATCTGAGACCCACTGCTTTAGCTTTTTATGTGATTTGCAGTAACCCACTTACATTGTGGGATCAGGCACAAGGGTACAAATGGAAGCTCACTTCCCATGTGTCTAAATATTTAAAAGCTCCAAATCAACCTAAAAATTATTAAAAGTAATACCTTCTGTTATCCTACCTTCACAGGTATCCTTTCATAACAGCATGGAAGGGCAATTTCAAATGTAGCAATCTCAGGCTCAGGCCCCTTGAAGCTCCAGCCAGAACATGGAGAGAGCCAACCCCAGCCCCTGGCATCCCACCTGTGGCCTAACCCCCTTCTCTGCCCATCCCAGCTCATACTCTTACCGTCAGCAACCTCAGGAGCACACATATGAACACTTCCTCCCACGTGTCCAAGTTCCCTGCATGGCTCCTCCATAAACAATACCCCTTGGGCCTAGGGGTACAATTTGCTCTCAGAAGGTCAGACTCTACAAAGAGGCCAGTGTAGGTCCCAAAAGTAGACTTAAGACCATTTGGGCAGATAATTCTGAGGTCTTCAGTACCTGGAGCATGGCCTATATGAGGGTGGACTTGGGGTGGCCCCATGACTCCTCACCTAAGATACAGTGTGGCCATGTGAAGGCTAGAGATGGAGCCTTTCATCCACATCTGAGGGTGGCGCTGCTCCTCCACCGCTGGTGCAATATGTGATTGTACTAAGCATTTAATTGGATGCAATAAAAATGAGATACAATTGGGTTTGTTTTCGCTTGGTTCATTTTAAAACATTATAGTTGTGATCCTCAGTGAGGCACGCCTATTGTTTTAATTTCTACAGAGAGAGAAACATGGAAAGACCAGGACCTGGCCCCAGCTCATTCAGTTGAGTCTCCAAGAAAGAACCCTTGCTGGCTCTTTTGTCCTTTATCAAGAATGCTAAGACAGCCACATGGCCCAGGATGTCCTGAAAAACAATCAAGACCTAGATTCCTGAGAAAGACCCTGCATTACTTGAAGCTGTGTGAAAAAATTTCTGACAGTGAACGCATTTACAAATGCTGATGAATGTGGATTGGTTTCAGAGCACCCAGCCTCTGTGAGAACTTGGATGCTTTTTCAGACTTAATTCAGCTTACTTACATTTCTGCAGCACATAAATTCCAGCCAGAGGAAGCATTAAGCAAGTCTTACCTCCTGAGGCTAAAGAAGGATGATAAGCAGCTGCTTAGGCCAGGGATTCTATTAGGTTATTGAGTTATTCTATTAGGGGTTAGGTTATTAAATATGAAATGTCCGATTTCCTTAAGTACTAAGTTTGGCAGTTGATAGCTCTCACATTTCACTTTGACACTTCTTATTTTATTTTTATTGTGAAGGTACAACCTCAGCCTTTCAAAGGCACATTTTGGCTTATGATTATCTTTCAAATATTTTTTTTTTTTGGAGCAACTTTTGTGAAACCATGGATAAGTTAAAAATTTGTGTTATTTTTGAATATGAGTTCCATCGTGGAACTAATGTGGTGCAGACAGCTCGAAATATCAAAGACGTGTTTGGGAAGGATGTAGCTAATGAATGCACAGCATGTGGATGGTTTGAGAAGTTCCGTTCTGATGATTTTAAGTCTTGAAAATGAGCCACATGGGTGACCCGAGACCAAGGTGGATAATGATGAGTTGAAAGCTGTAGTGGAAGTGAATCCATCTCAACCTACACGTGAATTAGCAGCAAGGTCTGATGTTAGTATTCCAACAATGTTGGACCACTTGAAACAAGTTGCAAGGTAAAGAAGCTGGATGGATGAGTTTTTCAGGAATTAAATGAATGTCAAAAGAGACATCCTCTCGAAGCTTGCCTTTCTTTGCTGTCATGACATAAAGGTGAACCGCTTCTGCACCACAGTGTTACGTGTGATGAAAAATGGATTCTTTTTGACAATTGCAAGCATTCGGTACAATGGCTACATAAAGATGAAGTGCCAAAACACAGTCCAAAACCGAATATTTATTAAAAAAAAAAAAAAAAGCTAATGGTGTCTGTTTGGTGGTCCAGAGCTGGTATTATCCACTACAGCTTCATGAAACCTGGTCAGTTGATTACAGTGGATGTCTATTGTAACCAATTGGAGGATAAAATAATGAGGATACTTGTGATAAAACAACTGAGATTGTTCAACAGAGACAAGCCAATCTTCTTCTCTTGCAAGACATCACTCGACCACATATCGCACAAGCAACACTGCTCAAACTACAGAGGCTGGACTTGGAAACTCTTTGTCATCCACTATAGTCACCAAACCTTGCACCAACTGACTATCACTTCTTCCAGGCTTTGGACCACTTCTTGCAAGGAAAAATATTCAATTTTCAACAAGCTGTGGAAAATGCCTTTCGTGATTTCATAGCCACTCTCCAGGCTTCTTTGCTGCTGGCATAAACAAGCTACCTTTAAGATGCCAAAACTGTGTTGATAGTTTAGGTGCACACTTTGATTAATTGTACTGCTTCTTGTTTGAGATACAATAAACTACATTTTTGATTTGAAATTGGACATTTCCTATTTAATGACCTATAGCTGAAGGACTGTGTGATGCTACTTTGGAGTGAGAATAGATAAAACTTTGCCTGGTGGTGGCCTGAAGTGACCTGGTCAACAGCCATATGACTAACCCTGGGGTCTCTGTCTCCTGTAGAGTCCTCTGACACAGCCCAAGGGAAAATAAAGGACATTTCTTCAAGCACTGTTTCAGGCAAGGCTCAGGGATAGTTGGGAAAAATAAACAAAAACTATGCTTAGCAACACAGAGACAGGACATTATGGATATAGGGCCACCAGTCTGAAGAATCTGTGCACTGTGTTCTAATGATTGCACATTCGCTTCAAGGCCAAGTCATAAATGTTTGGCTGTCTTGTGGAAGCAACATGAGAGTATTATTTAGGGCTTTGAAATCTGAGTTTGACCAGGGTTGAAATCCTGAGTCTTCCTATGAGCTGGATGCCTTTGGGAAAGATACCTAAGCTCCCAAAGTTTCTGTTTCCTCTTCTGTAAAATGCCAAACATAACACCTCGCAGCAGGGTTGTTGAATACTAACCAAGATAATAAACAAGCTCCTTAAGACCAGGGGATTTTTCTTGTTTGTTTACTACTTATAATCCCAGCATTTAGAACAGTGACTGTTACATAGCAAGTGTCCAATAAATATTTGTTTGATAAATGCATATATAAAAGCAACTAGTAACCATTGGCACAAGTCAAATTTTCAAAAAAACAAGTTCTCCTTATCTAAATTTTATTTAAATCTTTATGATGGTGGTATTTGTGCTCATATAACCCTCATACATCAGTACCTTGAATGCTTTAATAGTTCAGTCATCCTTGTTGATTGCAAATAATGACATCAAGGTTTAATATAATTGAAACTACAGTTGAATTATAACATTGCACAATTTTTATTTGGACCGTGATCCTTGGGTCTCAGATATGTAGAGTTTTTTGAGCAATTTTATTAGCATCATCTATTGTTTGTACATTATATTGAATGAAAGACAGTGAGTTAGATTACAATTTACTTCACGGTGTGATAGAAAGCACGCAGGATTTAGTCTCTGATGATCAGATCCCATGGGATGCATCACATGATGTCCATGTGATATCAAGAAGTCACTTAAATTTTCTGAGTTTTATTATTGTTAATATGTAAAATAGGGATAATAACGCTTGTTTTACATAGATCCCAGAATCACTGGGAAGAAAGAATGAAGCATGTGAAACGTAAGCCAGTACTCCTCTTGTGTGTTCCACCGGGCAGGGCTGATGTGGACGGTGGATGAAGGTCAACACACTCTGCAGGTGTGAGCTGAGATATGTTGAGGTTGTGGGAGCTGACACAGAGGACCCTTTTGACAGTGAAGCTTGGGAACATGTGTTGAGAAGTGGCTTTGCTCAACAAGCCATTTGGGCAGTTGTCAAAAGGGTGACAAGACTTGAGGCTGTCCAGAAGGCAAAGAAAGCAAGTTACCAAAGAAAATCTTTGTGTATGCAACTGCAAACAGAGGACAGCCTTTGTTGCGTGGGGATGGCTAGGGCTCCATGGTTGTGCTCTGTCCTTGCACCCGGGGCCTCACTTAATCCCCTCCAGACATCTGCCTGACTGCCTCTCCAATGCAGCTCCCAATGTTGTCACTACAAGGCTTAACGATTATTTAGCGCCTACTGGTGTCAGGTGCTGTACTCTAGTGCTAGGGCCGCCATAACACAGCCCCACAGACTGGGTGGCTTAAACAACAGAAATTTATGTCCTTACAAGTCTAGAGGTTAGATGTCTGAGATTAAGGTATCGGCAGGATGGATTTCTCCTGAGGCTTCTCTTCTTGACTTGTAGATGGTCACCTTCTCCTCCCTATGTCTTCACATGGTTTTCCGTCTGTGCTTGTCTGTGTCATAATCTCATTTTACAAGAACACCAGTCATATTGGATTAGAGTCTGCCCTGATGACCTCATTTAACATTAATTACCTCTTTAAAAACCCTATCTCCAAATACAGCCACATGCTGAGAGGTGCTAGGGGTTAGGACTTCAACATATGAATTTTGGGGGAACACAAGTTAGCCCATAACCGGTACTCTACCCAATATCCCAAGATCATTATCCTTTTTCTCATTTAAGACACTTGGAAATTGAGGAACACAGAAGATGAATTAATTGTCCAAAGTTACACAGAGTTTCTAAATACTGGATTTAAATTCAGACCACGTGGACTCAACTGCTTCATGCTGGTAATCAACTAGGAAGATCTCTACCACATTTAAGGCACTGGCTGCATAGATTAAAGAGCAGTAAATGTAAACAAAGATCCCTTCGACTTCCTATTGGCTTTTCCAAACAACTGCTCTGATTTCTGTACCTGAGCCCAGCAGGATTAGAGCCCTGTCACTAATCAGGGCTAATCAGATTTTCCTGCAGACCTCTGTCATACCTATGAATGTGCTCACTCTGTCTTAAACTCTTCCTCTGCTCCTTCCCCTACCCCAAATCTCCTATGATCTTAGCAAAAACAACTTGATATGCGTTTTATGCTAAATGCTTTTGAGGAATGTATCCCATTCATCTCTCTCCTATATGAACCCATTTCTATTTCTGTTCTTATTTTATTTTAAATGACACAAAATCCATATTACTCAAAATGTTCTGTCTTCTGGTGTAAGTTCGATAATTATATTTTATTATCCTTTATACATTGTACTTAGCAGGGCCAAAACACACAAAGACCAAGGCCAGACTTGCAACACCCATTAGCTCTAACACGAACATTGGGCAAATAAGAGAGTCAGTAAATGAATGTCAGTGAGCTGTAAAATACACGATAGTGAAACAGTTCTCTCAGTCAACTTTTATAGACAGAAGCTGGCCACCGGAAGATGTATAGGCCTAATAAATCAATGGGAAGGAATTCCAAAATGGATAAATCAATACTCAAGCAGTCAGAGAATCCTACAGGTGTATGAAAATGACCAATTGGGGCCTTTAAACCTCAGCCAGGAGGTTTAGCCAAGATAGTCTACAATGATAGATGAACTGAAATGATAAATACCTCTGTGGAGGAGGCTTGTGTTGTTTGCACTTTTTCCAAAACACCCTTCACACAACAGCAATATAACTGACATCTTTAAAGAACAGTTTCATAAGAGGGTCTAGTTGCCAATCCACACACCTGGGGAAGATCTCCAAGGAATTGTGCCATTTGCATAAATAGTTTCAGGTGTGACTAGTCCAAATCATTAAGTTGGTTACCAGTTGTATTTTACAGATGTGCAATTATGCAGTGGCTGTTGGTGGGAGTGTGCATTAATCCCTTCTGGACTAGAATGTGGCAACTTATATAAAAATACTAATAGCCTTCACTAGCTATTTTACTTATAGGAAGCTACCTAAGAAAGTAATATGATGTTGATAAAGATGTTCTTTTCAGTGTTATTTGTAATTAAAAAAAGAGATAGCCTTCTAAAAGTCCATTGTCAGAAGAATGCTTAAATTAGCAATGATATGTTCATAAAAAGATGTTAATGTGAATATAGTAAAGAGATATTGTCAAGTAAATTTAATGGTATAAGAAAATGCTTATTATTGAAGCATATATTTTAAGACTCTATTTATAGCTACACTATAATCATATTTATGTTTAAAATGATAAAGAATAATAGAAAGTATACTAATTAAAGTATTATCCCTGGGTTGTCTTTCTTCATATTATTTTTCCAAGTTTTCTATAGAGATCTGATTTATTTTTTTTAATCAGAAAAAAACCCTTATTTTAGAAAGGTTCTATTCTATTGCTCTTAGTTCCACTTCAGAGAATATATCTTAAAGATATATTCCAAAATATTTTTTAAAAAATTATTCACAATAATTAATTTTTATTATCATTTTTAATTAATTAATTATTTTTTTCAGAGACAGGGTCTTGCTCTGTTTCCCAGGCTGGAGTGCAGTGGCATAAGCATAGTTCACTGCAACCTCGAACTCCTAGGATCAAGTCATCCTCCTGCCTCAGCCTTCTGAGTAGCTGACACTACTGGCATGGGCCACCACATCCAGGTAATTTTTTACAATTTTTTGTAGAGATGGGATCTTGCTATGTTGCCAGGGCTGGCCTTGAACTCCTGGCCTCAAGCAATCCTCCTGCCTCTGTCTCCCAAAGTGTTGGGTTTACAGGCATGAGCCACTGAGCCTGGCCCACAATAATTATTAATCATGTTATTTGCTAATGTAAAAAAAATATTAATAGACACTTCCTAAATGTCTGAAATAAGGTAGACTAAGAAACTACATTGACTAATTCTAATATAGCTACATGATAAAATATTAGAGAATCATTAAAAATACAATTTTGTGAACTTTAATTTGAAAAATATGTATTAGTGTTAAGTAAAAAATTACTGTTTAATATTGCATATTTCATATAAATATTCATAACAATAATGGCAAATGCTTCAAAATGCTAACTGTGGCTTAATCTTTGGGTAAGACTATCAATGTACATTTCTTCTTATCTTTAGTTTCTTTATTTTTCAAACATTCTACCACAAACATTTATAATTGGATACTGATAAGTGAATTTCATCATTTTAAAACCTTTCTTTGGGCATTGGTCCACTGTTTGGTATTACCTTTCTTGCATCAATCACATCCAGAATGTACTCCCCAAAGCTTATGTTTCACTAAAATGCTACAAGAACTTAGAGATGCTTGTAATGCAATCTGAATGTATACAGTATATACGTCTAGATTTTTGCAATTTTACCCAGTCTTTTTATGTTGTTTTTCCTCCTTTTTATCACATAATCCTTTTCAGCTATTTGCTGCCTTAGTTCTCTTAGAAACATATTTTTTCTCCCTGGTAGTTAATCAGTTTTTAATAATACCTAATTAACTTATATTTACAATTGCAAGTATTAACACAACTTGTATCACACAGGTTTGGGAACAGACACAACTGACCTTTGACAGACACACATCTCAGCGGGGAGCATCAGAAATGCTCAGGCTTATTAGAAAGAGACTAGTCCACTTTTTTAAGGTGATCATACAGTCAACATGCTTATAGGCAAGTGGGGAGCACAAATTAATTTTGCTAATTAATTTGGTAATTAATTTGGTAATTTGCTAATTAATTAATTTGGGGTGTTCTTTAAATGTTTAGCCCCAGTGCTAGATGCTAGGGATATAAAGACTCATGCATTGTTTAGTTAGGATCAGCAGCTGACACCTCAGGCCAAGCCGAAGTTCCCTAGTTCACTCACTCCTATGACTGAGCAATATATCCTTGAGCCTCCTGTGAGACTATTTTAAATTTAAGAACTAAATTGGGAACACATGAAGAACTGCTTGACCTCATTTGTCATTAGAAAAATGCAAAGTAAAACCCAATGAAACATTATGATATTATAATCTGTTAAGATAGTTACAATTTTTTTAAAAAAGCCCTGACAGTATCAAGTGCTGGTAAGGATACATAACTACTGTAATTCTCATATATTGTGGTAGGAATGAAAATGGTACAGCTGCTTTGGAGAACCGTTTGGCAGTTTTCTATAAAATTAAACACATTTACCTTGATTCAGCAATTTTACTCCTAGGTGTTTTACCAAGAGAAATAGAAACATAAGTCCATATAAATACCTGTATTTGAATATTTGTAGGGACTTTATCCATAGCACCCAAAAATCAACACAATTGCTTATCAGCTGGTGAGTGAATAAACTGTAGTATACCCATACAGTAGAATACTATGTATAAAAGGGAAAGAACTACTGATACATGAATCTCAAATAAATTACACTAAATGAAAGAAGCCAGACTCAAAGTCACATATAGTAAGAGTCGATTTACAGGACATTGTTGTCTGAATTGCTATCCCATTAATGACAGCAATTTTCCTGCTTCAGCTTCATCTATGAATGAAGTGGTACTTAACACCAGACACTACACTCCTTGCAGAGTCCTAAGAGGCTCGAAGCACTATGGGAAGCACACGAGTTTTATAACCTAAGAGGCTGAGTTACCTTTCAGCCAACAAGCTAAAGCCAGTATGATGTAGTTTCAGTCTCTTCCTTAAAAAAGAAATGGATACAGCTAGATATTAGAGAGTGAATAACTAAGAAGGTTTTGACTTTTGGGGGCTCTTTGGAGGGCTGGGTCTGGTCAGATAAATGTTGACTACATAAAGGTAAAAAGTTACAGAGTTATTAATACTACCAGGCTGGTTGAAAACTCCATGATTACTGAAGAAATTTAACTTTGCCAGGTATATTTTAGACGTACATTTTTTATACTAGACAAATAATACTAGTATTTTAACTATTTTAAATTAAAAATATATAATTACCGGAGTAATTCTGAATATATTCTCATTGTAAAAAATACTCAAAGATATAGGGATCTTCCACCTGCACCTCTGGAATGGCCCAGCCTGTGGGGCTCCACCTCTGTGGTTCCCACACTGCAGTCTGACCCCATGGCCTCACCTATGCAGCTCCTGCCCTGCCCCCAGGGGGTAACTCTGGCCTGAGGCACCCACTACATGAAGACCCTGGGCTCTGCCCCCAAGGTTTCACTGCAGCTGCTGAGACTGCAGGTCTGCCTGAGAGGCTCCAACACTACCCTTGGGACCCAAGACTCTGCCTCCAGGTCCACTGCTGCCACTGAGTCTGAGGCTCCACCCCTGTGGCTCCAGTACTCCCACTGTGCCTATGACTCCACTCCACCCCTGAGATTCTAGCACTGTGTCTGGACCAAAAGACTGTACCCCCGAGTCTCCAGTCTCCACCACTGCTGCTGGGTCTGCAGAACTGCCCTGAGGTCCAACTCTGCCAGGGACCCTCCAGCTCTGAGCCACCATTATACTTGGACCTGGTTTGCACAAATGCCCAGAGCCCAGACATCCATGACCACTGCCTAGATAGCCTCACCCAGCTGTGACTGTCACCTCTGTAGGGAGACCCTAGGCAGAGCAATCCCCCACAATGCCAGCTTCTGTGGAGAGGGTCCCACCCAGCCCCCAACTTGAGTCCCAAAAACAATTTGGGGAACAATGCATCACCCCACACGAAGATCATCCAGCACTGTCTTGAACTGTGACAATCACGGGGAACAGGACAAAATAGAATAGCTGCAACATAGATTCTTAGTGAGTCTACTCCTCCCCTGCTGAGTCAATATTGCAGAGTAGTGCACAGAAGTGCCATCAAGGTTCCTGCCCTTCTTCTTACTAAGAAGGAGAGTTCTCAGCAAAGGAGAACAGGTGCCCTGCAAACTTATCTGCCCTGAGCTGAGAGAAGGGAATTTGCCAATACTAGACCTGTCCTACAGGAAATACTCAGAACAACTATTATACATGTATCAGCACAATAGAAACCCACCAGTATAAAATCATGCAAAAACTAGAGCTTATAGCTCTTATAAAATGATAGCACAAGAGGGAAAACAAAACAATAATATATTACCCAACATGATGAACAGAACAGCATCCCACATACCAATACTAACACTCAACAAGAATGATCTGAATGCCCCACTGAAAAGGCATGGACTGGCTGAATGGATAAAAAAACACAACCCAAGTATCTGTTGTCTCCAGGAAACACATCTAACCCACAAGGACACATGCAGACTCAAGCTAAAGTGATGGAAAAAAATATTCCATGCAAATGGAAACCAAAAGAGAGCAGATGTAGCAATTCTTATATCATATAAAATTGACTTTAAATCAACAAAGCTAAAGAAAGGCAAAAAAAGACAAAGATAGCCATTATATAATGGTAAAGGGGGAAATTCAACAAGAAGAAATAACGATCCTAAATCTACATGTACTTAACACAAGAGCTCCCAGATTCATAAAACAAATCCTACTAGATCTAAGCAAAGAGATAAACAGTAGGATCATAATTGCTGGGACTTCAACCCTCTACTAACACTGCTGGACAGATTATTGAAGCAGAAAATCACTAATGAAATACTGGACTTAAACATTACTCTAGAACAAATGGACGTAACAGACATTTACAGAACATTCTACCTTGAAACTACTGATATACATTCTTTTCATCAGCACATGGAACATTCTCCAAGATTGATCATATCTTAGGCCACAAAATATGTTTCAGGAAATTCAAAAAATCAAAATGCTATCATGTATCTTCTCAGACCACAGTGGAATAAAACTAGAAATCAATTCCAAGAGAAACACTCAAATATACACAAAGTTATAAAAATTAAATAACCAGCTGTCGAATGATCCTAGGATCAATGATGAAATTAAGATGGAAATCAAAAGATTTCACAAACTGAATGACAAAGGGAATGGCATTTATCAAAATCTATGGGATACAGCAACAGCAATCTTAAGGTGAAAATTCATAGCCTTAAATGCCTATATAAAAAAGACAGAAAGATCCCAAACTAACAACCTAATGTCACATCTCAAGGAACTAGAAAAGAAGGAGCAACCCAAACCCAAAGCCAGCACAAGAAAAGAAATGACAAACTTTAGAGTAGAACTCAATAAAATGCAAACCAGAAAACAATACAAAGGATCAACAAAAGAAAAAAATTTTTTTTGAAAAGATAAATCAAATCGATAGATTTCTTTCTAGAATAACCATAAATAGAAGGAAAAAGACCCAAATAAAGTCAATTAGAAATGAAAAAGGAGACATTATAACTGATACAGCAGAAATACAAAATATCATCCATGAATACTGTGAAAATCTCTATGCAAACAAACCAGAAGACCTAGAGGAAATGGATAAACTCCTGGAAAGACACAACCCCCAAGCCTGAATCAGGAAGAAATAGAAATTCTGAACAGACCAACAATGAAAGGCAAGATTGAAGCAGTAATTAATAACAAATCTCCCAAAAAAAGCCCCAGACCAGACAAATTCATAGCTGAATTCTACCAGACCTACAAAGAACTGGTATTGATCCTACCTAAACTATTCTGTAACATCAAGAAGGAGGGAATTCTTCCTAACTCATTCTAAAAGCCACGATAACCTTGATACCAAAGCCAGGAAAGACCAAAAAAAAAAAAAAAAGAAAGAAAGAAAAAGAAAAAAAGAAAGAAAATACTGACCAATATCCCTTGTGAACATAGAAGCAAAAATCTTTAACCAAATACCAACAAACCAAATTCAACATCACAGAAAAAAAATTCACTTGATCAAGTGGGCTTCATCCCAGGGATGCAGGGTTGGTTCAACATACATAAATAAACAAGTGTGTTCCACCACATAAACAGAAGCAAAAAGAAAGATCATATGATCATCTCAACAGATGCAGCAAAAGCATTTGACAAAATACAGATGACACAAATAAATAAAAAAGCATCTCATGCTCAAGGATTATTAGAATCAACATTGTTAAAATGTCCATACTACCCAAAGTGATTCCCAGATTCAACATAATCCTCATCAAAATACCAATCTCAGATTTCACAGATCTAGAAAAAATCATTCTACGCTTCATTTGAAACCAAAAAAAATCCTGACTAGCCAAAGCAATCTTAATCAAAAAGAACAAATCTGGAGGCATCCCATTACCAGGCTTTAAGCTATATTAATAGTACAAGGCCATAGTAATCAAAATAGCATGATATTGGTACAAAAGTATAGACATAGACCAATGGAACAGAATAGAGAACCCAGATATAACACCATCTACCTACAACCAACTGATTTTCAACAAAGCAGACAACATACTCTGGGGAAAGGAAGCCCTATTCAATAAATGGTGCTGGGAAAACTGGATAGCCACATGCAGAAGAATGAAACATGACCTCCGTATCTTGCCATATACAAAATTAATTCAAGATGGAAAAAAGACTTAAATGTAAACTATGAAATTGTAAAAATTCTAGAAGAAAACAGGAAAAACTCTTCTAGACATCAGCTTAGGCAAAGAATTTATGACTAAGACCCCAAAGGCAATTACAGCAACAACAAAAATAAATACATGGGACTTGATTAAATTAAAAAGCTTGTGCACAGCAAAGGAAATAATCAACAGAATAAGTAGACGACCTACAGAATGGGAGAGAACATTTACAAACTATACACCTAATAAGGCTAATATCCAGAATTTACAAAGAACTCAAATTAACAGGGAAAAAAAACATTAAAAAGTGGGCAAAAGACATGAACAGAAATTTTTCAAAAGAAGATGGACAAATGGCCAACAAGCACATGAAAAAATGCTAAACATCACTAATCATCATGGAAATGCAAATCAAAATCACAATGAAATATTACCTTTCCCCTGTCAGAATGGCCATTCTGAAAACAAACAAAAAAACAATAGATGATGGCATTGGTGCAGAGAGAAAGGAATGTTTATACACTGTTGGCGTGACTGCATATTAGTATTAAGTACAACCTCTGTGGGAAACAGTATAGAGATTCCTCAAAGAAATAAATATAGACTTACCATTAGACCCAACTATCCCACTACTGGGTATCTACCCAAAGGAAAAGAAGTCATTTTTACCAAAAACACACCTACACTCAAATGTTTATTGCAGCACAATTCACAACTGCAAAGATTGGAATCAACCTAAGTGCACATTAATTCATCAGTGGATTAACAAAATTTGGTGTGTGTGTAGGTGTATACACACACACATACATACACACACACACACACACACACACTATGGAGTACTACTCAGCCATAAAAAGGAATGAAATAATTTCTTTTGCAGGAATTTGGATGGAACTGGAGACCATAATCTTAAGTAAAGTATCTCAGAAATGGAAAAACAAATACCACATATGCTCTCTAATAATTTGGAACTAATTGATGGGCACACATGGGCACAGAGAGATGTAAAGGTCAGTGGAAATCAAGAAGAGGGAGGGGGGAGGTTGTCACCTATCTAGTACAATGAAAAGTATTCTGGTGATAGGCATACTAATAGCCCTGACTTAAGCATTATAAGAGCTATCCATGTAACAAAAACATTTCCCTTAATATTTTGAAATTAAAAAAATATAGGGATCAACTCTATTAACTTCACCCCACTAATTCAATCCTGTTTACAGAGTCTGCCACTGTTAACAATTACTGTGTATCATTCTAGCTAAGCCCTATGCATTTGCAAACATATGTTTGTGTGCGTGTGTGTATTGTATATATAATATACATATGCATTTTTTACTTCTTATTAAATATATACATTTATATAAAGACACACATATACATAAGTCTGTCTTGTTTATTTCTTTTAACATCAGTATTATTGAAGTGCATGCATTGTTTCCCAACACGCTTTTAACTATTAACAATGTATCATGAATATATTTCTGTCACTACACACAGATTGCTCTAATTCTTTTAAACTATGTATAGTTTTTTATAGCATGGATATTATAGTTTTTA
Organism: Lepilemur ruficaudatus; assembly: GCA_963574885.1. Classification (NCBI taxonomy): domain Eukaryota; kingdom Metazoa; phylum Chordata; class Mammalia; order Primates; family Lepilemuridae; genus Lepilemur; species Lepilemur ruficaudatus. The sequence goes on from CAUYRT010040512.1 coordinate 15,923, forward strand.
TTTGTGACTAGTGTTATTTGAAAACTAATATATAAATATAAGAAAAATTCAAACAGTATAAAAAGGCTATGATAGGAAGTAAGTCTTCCTTTCGCTTCAGACCAATTGCTTTATCTCTTCTATATTAGTTCCCTGTGTAGAATTTCAAAGGCATTCTATGAATACGTAACTAAATATATATACATATACACATATATACATATATGTTTATGATATACTATATATATCTGTGATATACATCCTTTTGTGTTAAAAAAATTTCTGTGTGTATATACGTATGTAAGTTTATCATATATAGTATATACAATATATATAATCTTTTTTAAAATTGGAACTATATACTACACCCTCTGAACTGTGCTTCTTTTATTAACAATGTAGTTTGTAAATTTTTCTTATTAGCATGCATGGATATATCTTATTCTTTCATATAACCAGATATTTTCATATGGATATTCCAAAATTTATTAATATTACCTCCCAATTAATGGGCATATATGGTATTTCCAGTCTTTTTCTACAAATAATATTCCAATGAATTTTTTTGAAATTATAATGTTGCACATGTAAACAAAAATTCCTGGAGGAGCTATAATTTATGTATCCATTCTCCTACTGGTATTTAGTTATTTCCAATATCACTGTTATTATAAACAGTGCTGCAACATGCATCCACATACATAGTTCTCACTGTCATGTATGAGCATTGCTCTAGCGCAAATATCAAGAGCTGGAATTCTTAAAGGTTTATTAAATTTTAATTTGAATACATACTGTCAATGCGCTCTCCAAAAAAAACCTCTATTGATTCTTTCCACTAACTGGAAATGAATAAACCTTATCCATACAGTTGCCATCACATAATCTTTTTTCTTTGACAATTTAATGAGTGGAAGATATGGTATTTGATGATGATTGTTTTAATTTTAATTTCTCTGGTTCCTGGTGAAGTTGAGCATATTTTCATGTGACTCTGTTCTTTGTAATTTTCCTTTTTGTAAGTTACCTGTTCTTTTCCTTTGACTAGGTTTTACTTAGTTTGTTTTCTATTTCTTCATGAAGGTTCTTTACATATTTTAGATGTTACTACTCTTTATTCCGTATACATTGCAAATATGTTTTTACAGCTTTGGGGTTTTTGCTATGGTTTCTTTTGACAGGGTTTTAAATTTTTGATTCGGTCAAATGTATCCACTTTTCCTTCACAGCCTTTATATTTTATGTCTTAAGAATGCCTTCCATATATGTCTTTCCTATATTTACTTCTAACACTTATTTTTAACCTTTAGCTCTCTAACCAATCTGTAATTTATTTTTGTGAATTGTGTGAGATAGCAATCTAACCTTTTATTTTTAAAATGCATAGTTAATCTTCCAACACAATTTGTTAATACATTGACCTAAAATACTACCATTATCATAAAAGGAATTTTCATACCTTTTATGAAACAAAATTGTTTCTAAATTTGAAATAAATTTGTTTTGAAATAAACGTTTCTGAATTCTCTCTACTGTTACATTGATATATTTTTTCCTGAATTAACACCATAGTGTTTTAATGACTAAGCCCTTTAAAAATATTCTGAAGTCTGGTAGGAGAATACTTACTTCAAAAGTATTCTATTTTTAAAAAATATTCTTTGTTTTCTTTTTGTATTTTCTTTCTTTTAGGTGAATTTTAGAGTTAACTTATCAAGTATCACTGTAAAAACCATACTGATGTATTAATTTAGGTTGCCTGGAACTTGAGGAATAACTTGGAAAGTACTTGCAGCATTTAAATACAAAATTACTCCACGTAATCATAATGTTTAAGAGTATAAAGAATTTCCATGCTAGTTGAAGAATATATGTGATAAGGTTTGTATTTGGATTCTTCTACTTTGTATTCTTTCAATAAACTTTTCAACATAGTTCTATATGCTTCTTACCCATAATATCCACTAAGTAGGAATCAATTATAATGGAACTTTATTTTCAATTAAAAATGGGTCTAGGAAAACAGGCATTTTTAATTAAAAGAGTGCCAAATCAGGTTCAAAACTGATCTACTTTTCCTTTTTGCCTCAATGATTAACAAAATATTTGCACGATCAGTTTACTGGGAGTTAACTTTATAACTATATTTTTATCATACTTGTATAGGTGATATCAAAACATATTGATCTAGATTTCACTTATTTTAGGATTTTGTGATATTTCAACTTTAGCTGGACTGATGATTCACTTTTGTCCTACTTAAAAGGGTTTACTTACCAAATTAATAGTATAAATAGGCACTGAGCATGTTTAAGCCACTTTGAACACTATTTTTAAGGGCTTTAGCAAATTAATTTTATGCAAATGGTGTTTCCAATGCTAGTGCTGTTAATCCGTTCATTAAAGCCAGAGGAAGCAAACTTTATTTTGGCAATTAGTTGAAGTTACTGTGTGTATTAAAAAGCACTAAACTGCATTTCTTTTAAAGTGTACTGTAAATTTAGACTTTACATGAATTCAGACTTTTCCCCATTATATAGCATGAAATTGTAAGCTTAGACTTTTGTCTTTGGTAGTTGCGGGTAAGTTACATTGCTGGGAAACTACCACAATAAAATATCACAAGTGCTTTGAGTTCAGGGAAAATGTATTTGGTGGGTTCACACCTGTAATTGAAAGATAAAAGCAACTTACCTGGCTGAGGGCAGCCTGTCTGCCCCTCCGACCCAGGGAAGCAGGGCGACTGCCCTGGTCCCTCTTTCAAAGGCAGAGAAGAATTGCCATTACTTAATAGGACAATGATGTGCCCTGATCTATTATCAGATGTCAGGCTGCTGTTGCATTTGACTTCTTTCCCTCCTCCAGAAACTCCATGTTGTCTGATAGTGTTTGGAACGAAAGACATAGCAGGTGGCAACTATCGATGTGACCTTTCAGGTTATCTACAGAACACTGAGTGCATTTAGAGGGATAAAGTTGACATTTGTGGTTATGATCATTCATATTCCCATCATCTGTCCATTGATCTAAGACACTGGTCACATCAATGTCTAGAAGCCCAGTGACAAATGTGACATCTGACTGATAGGCAAAAGCCCAAGTGAATTTTGCCATTTATTATTATAATTATTGTTGAGTCAATTTTCCTTTCCCCAATTATGGGGCCATAGGGTAGGGAGCTGTCAAAAGAAAAGATATGGCTGCCTAATGTCACAGCAAGCTATAGGAAATATTTTGATGTAGACAAAGGTTGTCTTTCAGCACCCATATCTGCCTCCTCCTCCACCATTTCCTTCATAAAATCATATTTAAAATAACGAAAACTATCAGATTTTTTGAGGGGAGGGTCTACATTGCACTGGATGTTTCATATACCATATTCCTTTTTATTCCCAGATGTGTTATTTATTGTTGTGTAACTAATTACCCCAGAATGAAGCAGTGTTAAGCAATAATTTCTTATAAATCAGTTTCTGTGATCAGGAATCCTCTGAAGCTTAGTGGATACATCTGACCCGGGACTTCCCAGAAGGTTGCAATCAAGATGTCACTCTGGGGTCTCTCACAAGGCTAAACTGGAGGTGACGGGGCTGCAAAAAATCTTCTCAAGGCTCAACTGGAGAACATTTGTTTCCAACCTCACTCACACGGATGTTGCAAGCCTCAGATCCTTACTGGCTATCAGCTGGAGACATCAGTTCCTTGCCACATGGGCCTTTCGATAAGGCAGCCCACAATATGGCAGCCAGCTTCCCTTAGAGTAAGTGAACTAGCAAGAGAATGAGAGAGAATGCCTGAGATGGAAGCCACAGTTTTGGGAACTTAACCTCAGAAGTGACATCCCATAACTGTTGCTAGAAGTGAATCACTAGATCCAGCTCACACTCAAGGGTTCCCAAAAGTTCAATACCAGGGGACAGAGATCATTCAGAGCCATCTTAGAAGTTGCCCATGACACTAGGGCAAACGGATAAGGTAGGTATCACATTCCTTACATGCTTTAGAGAAAAGGCAACTAAGATTGACAGAGTTACTTGTGTGCGAACACACCACTGATCTTGTAGAACAGAGATCGGAATCAGGTGGTTCTGATGCCTTTAACCGCTGCAGAACTGCCTCTCCAGGTCAGGGCACATGACTGACCCTAGCCAGAAAACAAGTTCTGGTGTCTCAGGAAAGGCTAAAGTAAACACATTCCACGGTCCTTACTCCGAGGACCAATGCACAGAAGTTTTAAAATTAAACCTTCCGGGTCTGACATAGCTGGCTCTGTTCAACTACTGGCTTTATCACCAACTAGCTCTGTGATTTTAGTCATGTTTCTTAATGTCTCTGATCTTCATTTTTTCTTATTTGTCAGACTGGCATAAAATTACCTACTTTGCAGAACTCATTTAAGATCAAAATGGGTAATTTGTGTAAAGATACCTCATATACATATATTATTAATGCATAAATATATATAATTCATCTATTGTATATATGACATATATGTATACTGTATGTTATACGTGTATGTATACATTATGTATACATTATGTATACCTAATGTATAGTGGTGTTCAATTATTTTCCTTTCTTTAGTATTTTCTTTAAGCAAAGGAGCTTTTCTTGAGTTACAAAAATCAGTTAGGTGGTTATTATTGCTTATGCTTAAGGTCAAAACTTTAAAGATATTCCATTCCTCATTGGGAAGAATTTCAAATATCTTTACTTAAAACCTTCACTTATAGTCAGAGATATGTGGTATGGCACCAGGCCAGGAGAGTGGGAGACTCTGCCAGGATCAGCTGGATCATGAATAAGGGTTTGGTGCCTGTGGATGAAAAAGGTGCATTGGATGGGAAATTAATCTTAATTTCAATTTTGTTTTTGTCTCTCTCTCTCTCCCCTGTGTATATCTCCGAATTGAATACCTTGAATTGCATGCAACTGCAGTTAAGACAGAAACACGAGTCCTATCCACCCCATACTCGGCCCCATGTCTACCCTAGACTACCGTTACCCTGAATTTCATTCTTCTGATCCTTACTGGATCCATAAAATCCAATTCTTCATTGTGCAATTTTGCTATCCCCAATGTCATAAACCATTCCAAAGGCCAAACTCACAAAATACCATAAGGGAAGGAAGTGAGTAGATGTAGGGGGAAATTTCTGTTTCCCTTCTGTGTATACCTTTTGTGTACACGGACATTTCTTGGAGATGTTTTGTTACAGAAAAATCTCAACCAAACTTTTGATAAAATGTATTTCGTTCTGGGGCTTATCCAAAAATGAGAATGTTGTTGGTGTTGGATGGTTTCACACACTGAAGTGTTAAGAGATTAAGCTGCAATGAATCCTTGGGCAGCTTATGATCATTGATTTTTTCTTAAGCTGATTTTTCAAGAAGAATGGTGGTCAGCCCCATTGCCCCTACAGTCTTATGGACAAAAGACACAAAGTGAATTTTTAAATGGGACTTGAGTTCTAAAGCATGTCTTCTTCAAACTGTCATGAATGCAACATTAATTAAATTATATTAACTGATACGTATAAAGCAACTACTATGTGAAAAAGCACTGGGCTAAGTATTTTCATCTCTATTATTTAATACTTATATCAACTGTATAAATTATTATCATCTTTACTATTTTTTAGATTCAGGGGATAAACTTAAGAAGATTAAATGGTTTGCCCAAGGTTATATAGATAGCACTTTGCAGAGCCAAGATTAGAACTTACTTTTCTGACTCCACATAAAAAGCTCTTTCTGTTGTACGTCAAACATGGACAGGAATGTATGGCCACATTTTTAAATGTTTACCGTAAATTTATATAGAGTAAATATGTTTGTGAAGGCATTGATTCTTCATATTTCAAGGAAGTACTTGCAAGGTTCTTATTGTTTTGCAGAGGAGCGCTAGGAACTTCTATTTTAAATTTCAAATACTCTGCCAATTTCCTTACCCAAATTGCCTCCCATTAGAACCATCAGATTAGCATTTAAGGATGAGGTGTTCTCTTGAAACCAGTCATGGTTGGGAAAAAGAAAACAGACAACTCTTGGCTAACTAAGATGATAAGGGACAGAAACTGTGTGCATAACTGAGATCTGTAGTGAATCCTGACTTTGTATTTCAGCCAGTAGTTTTTAGGTTTTTTCTCAAATCAATCTAATTGTTTCTGAATTTCACTAAGATGAAGCAAAATTAAATACTGTTATGTTAGAATTAGGTTCAGCTATGGTAAATGATACTCCCAAAATGGTGAATTAAACAGTTAATTTCTCTGTCACATAAAAACAGTCTGGAGATGGTCAGCCCTGGAGTGAGCTGGCAGCTCCAAGGCATCAGGACCCAGCCTTCTTTTAGATGCCACATTGAAGCATTTCTAGAGTGCAGCCTTTGTGCTCTCATCCAAGATGGCTGACGGCAGCACCATTACAGACACATTCCAAGCTGCAGGGTGGAAGAAAGGGGTAATAGGACTTTAGCCTCTTTTTAAAGAGAGTTTCCTGGAACTCTCACATGAGACTGCCACTTATGTCGTGGTGAGGAGAATTAATCCTTAGGGGAAGCTGAAAAATGTTGTTTTAAGTGAAGATGCCAATATGTCTGAAAATAAAGGTTTTATTAATTTGAGAGAGAAGTTGAGGATATATTTATTAGTGGTAGCAATGAGAAATGTCTACTTCAGACTTGCAGCTACTTTGCATTTTTAAAGTACACAAAAATAATGTCTGATGAAGTGGATAAAATATTGGTAATCAGAAGTTTCAAAGACAACATATATATCAATTCCTGGGTATACAAAAGTAGAATATAAACTTTACATATTAGTAACTGTCATCACCAGAAAGTGTGGAGTTAAATTTTTCCATGGAATAAGAACAGCAGTGGATGGACAGACCCATGATCCAGTAGACTTTGACTATGGCAAGAAGGGATGCTTGAAACAGAGAGGGCTTATCCCCCTGATAAAAACCTGAAAAGGCTGTATCCCCAAACATTTTAGTTTTGGGTACTAACCTACATGGCCTGAACACACATTGATTTATTGAAGCTAGGTTTGAACTGTTAAAAATAAATATGGAGGCTATAATTTAGACACATCCCAAGGCCAACCACCCATAACCACATGACCAAAACCTAAGTCATCCTGATCTCTCTGGAACACTTTCTCTAATCACAAACACGGACATAAGCTTTATGTCCTTGTCGCCATGATTCAGTGAAATGAAACCAATCAGCTATGGGCAAATCATCTTAAACAGCTCTGTTTGCCTTAAAAAGAACAATAATGTAGAATGGCCAGTCTGACCAAAAAAGGTCAAAATGCTTCCTCCTTGATGCTTTATAAACTGTGCTGTAACTGCTGTATGGCCAGCTTCCTCCCACTTGGTTTCAAGTCTCCCAGATCTCAACCTATACTCTCTTAGTAAACGACAATAAACTCTTAATTTTTTTCCTAACTTGGTATGATTTTATTTTTGACAGATCCTATTCAATCTTCAATCTCTTGATGTCATGAGAAATTTATTAGTCACTATGCAAATTAGTACTTCCTTCTTTTTTCCAAAATGTATGTGTCAAGTTTCCGGTGCCTCTCCTTTGAGCTGCCTAGTGTTCTAGGCTGCGGTGAATAAGGTTTGGTTTGTTCTACTTAGTTTGTGAGGAAAAAGTCATGTAAGATCTCCCCTTGATCTTCTATCTATTCCTAGTAGATAGGAATATTCCAAAAGGAATATAAGTCTCTATTATTTTTTAAAAAATATCCTCATACCTCTCACACCAGTCTCTCTTGGCTTCTTCAACAATGTTTGTTTCTTGCCCCTGATAATGTTTTTTTCTCACTCCCAGTGCCCTGACTGCCACAGAAACTAGCATAACCAGTTGTACATAAACATTCCAGACTTAACGCTTACTAATTTTTCTTGTCTAGGCTTAGCAGTAACTATGTGACATTTTATCTCCCTGGGCTTCAGTTAACTCAATTGTGAAATGAATGAGATTGGGCTAGACTGTTTCTAAGATCCCTTCCAAGCCAGGAAAAGTCAATGATCTTGTGACTCTACTAGCAGATGATCTGATAAAAATGTTTGGAGAAATCCCATTCTCCTAACCACACAGTAGTGGACAGATACGCCTATTCCTAAAAATGACCCAAAGTCTCCACCTGCTCTCTGCTAACTGCTAATGGCAGCTCAACTGTTTGATCACCTTGTGGCCCTAAAGGTACTACATTCTCTATACTACTCAAGAATGAAAAGAAATAACTCTATGATTTGACTTACATATAGTCAATTCTCAATTAGCTAAACCAGAGAGGTATAATGGCATGGATAAATAGAGATTACAATTAATTAAAAATCACTCATATTTGGTTTTGGCACTGTTACACATTCTGTGGAGCACTGATTTCTGCATAGTTATATATTCCTTTGTCTAAAAAATTAGGCTTCTGTATTTTCCGATGATTCACCTTGCATCATACTGCTCCATAGCTCAGGCTGGAGGAAACCAGCCAGGAAATGGTGGTGGGTAATCCACAAACAGATCACTGAAAATGTCATTTTATCTACCATCTTTCATCAAAAAGAACTTGAAGCACTTTACAAAACTACATATGACACCATGTGATTGAGAACTTATCATATTCTGTTAAATCAAAACCTCGTGCCGGGGCAATTTAAACGTGCAGTTAGGTGCATTTGTCTTTGGGAAGTTTGCAACTAGTCAAGATAGACTCTTAGTGTGTGTAAAACTTTTACAAATAGGGATAATAGCTCCCCTGCTGTATCAATGAATCACTACAGTTCCTATGTGAGAGACTGACAGCAGCTGTCAGAACACAGTTTCTTTGAAATGCTTTATAAATACCATCTAAAGAGCCAGATTGTTCTTTAACAGCCTTGTTATCCTAATGAAATCACTCTGCTTCCTAATCTTTGCTCCAGACACCACCAAGGTTGGGCAAAGGAAGCCCCATCTCCCCAAATGACTCTAAACACCAAGTTTGGATGACAGATTAATGATTGGATCTGCCTCCCCATTAATTTATTTGCAGGAGACACCTGTGCCAATAACCTCGTTAGGGTTTGGAGCTTGTCCCTAGAAAGGCATGCCTTCCCTCTCCCTGAATCCGCTTCCCATAATTCTTAATTACTTTCTATTGCCTAGTGGGGAAAAGGCACATGACATGGAAAATTTTATAGGATCTAATCATTAACCAACTCTGTTCTTGAGTGGAGTTAGAGTATCAGAGAAAATGGTCTGTCTCAATCCCCCTAGCTACTTTCAAAATCACTGGCCAGAGGAATTTTCCACATGCATTTTCTGCTTGAGAGCAATTCCCTCGCAGATAACAGCAAACACTTGCCAAGCACTTACTTTGTGTCAGGTACTGCGCTAAGCCCTTTACATAGAATTGGTTTAATCTCCCAGCACCCCCATGAAGGAAACTGTTGTTGTTATTCTTGTTTTACGGATGAAGATATTGAGGCACAGAGAAGTGTCACTTGGCCCGGTGGCATCATGATCCAAAGCCAGGTTATCTGGCTACAGAGTTCTTCCTCTTACAACCATGCTTTTCTTACTCTAGAAGAAAAACGACTTTTGAATTTGTCCTTCTTTGTTTTTGATAATTTATTAAAACTATAATGGAGCAAAAGGGGGTTCTAAGATATCCCTCCAAAACCACAAAACCAAAATGATCCGTAATGGAGTAAAGATTCCAATTCCACCCTAGTGATTGAAAGTCTTTCATGTATTTAGCTCTTGCCCTCTAGTCCTGTGATTCTCAGCTCTGGAATCCCTTGGGAAGCTTGAAAGAATCCTGACGCCCAACTGCTCTCTCTCTCTATCTCCCTCTCTCACACCTGTCTCACTCTTCTGTGATCTATGTATCTACCTCTCTACCATCTATCTGTCATCTAATTACCTCTATTTCTATCGTATCTATCTATTCATCTATTTCTCTATCACATCTATCTAGTATCTATCATGACATAATCTCAGATAATAATGCTATGAAAAAACTAAAGATGAGAATGAGAACGGGAGCGTTGGAGAGAGGGTATTATTGTAAATAGGTATTATTTTAAAGACGGTGACATCTGAGCAGAATCTTGATTGAAGTAAGGGAGCAAACCTCACCAATCTCTGGAAGAGTATTTCAGGCATAGGGAACTGCAAGTGTAAAGGCCCTGAGATGGGATCATGCTTGCTTAGTCTGAAGAACAGCAAGGAGCTCAGGGAGGCTGGAGAGCAGGTAGGTGAAGTGGATGTTGCTAGGGGATGATTGCAGTGGTGGCCAGGCACCAGATAGCGTGAGGCCTTGCAGACCACGGTGAGGAGCTGGATTTTACTGTGAGGGTATAGAAAAACCCTTGGAGTTTATCAAGTAAGTGCGGGACGTGATCTCACATATATGTTTAAAAGGATTACTCTGGCCATGTGTGGAAATGAACCAGAAGGAGCAAGTGTAGAAGATGGGGAACTAGTTAGGAGGCATCTGTGGGTGCCCATGAGAAAGAGACTGTTGCTTTAGGCCGTGGTGCACAGTGGAGGAAGGAGAGATGTGAGTCTTGTGGATAGATTGGACAAGGGATACAAGGGAAAATGAGGAATCCAGGATGACTCCTGGGTTGCATGTTTGAAAAACTGGATAGTATTATTTATAGAGGTTTATAAAAAGAATGGAAAGTAGAAGGATTATAGACTGGGAACAGGAATCAAGAGATCTGTTTAAAACCCAGTAAAAATAATTTGCCTTTTAGACATCCAAATGAGACTGTCAAGTGAGGAGTTTTATAATCCCGCCTGGAGTTCACTGAAGAAGTCAAGCATGGAGACATAAACCTGGCATTCATCAGTATACAAACAGGTGAATTCTGAATGCTTTATAAGCCTCCTAAATTACATTTTTGAAAATATGTTCACTGCTTAACTACTTTGCTAGTGTACATTTCTAGGTGCTTTCATCAAATTTAACTGTGACCAAAAACATTTATGAATCACGTACAGGCACCTAGATTTTCCTTGTCCCATTCCAACTTGAAAGTAAATATAGTTCTTTCCCATTCAACTTACAACCCATTTGTTTTTCCCATTTCAACTTCAAATTCTTTTCCTTATCTCCTCTTATCTTTACTAGACCATTCCCACTTCTTACAGGCCAAACAATTTCAGAAGAGGATTTTCTTTTACAAAGACACTAAAATCCTTCAGTGTGAGTTGAGCTATGAATGCCTAGGGATCGGGGTGGTTCAGTGAACTAATAACTGCCTTCTCACCTCTGGGACCCACGTTCCAATATAGCGTTTGATTAAAGTGCCTCTAAATCATCCTGATTATCATTGCCCTTATTATAAAGTGTGCAGCACTCTAATTTGTGTTGAGATACTTTAAGAAGTTTTTTATCATTCACGTAACTGCCTGCCCATGAAACTCTCATTAGATTTGCTCTCTTACATCTTCTGCATTTGAGTGCATGTGTGTGAATGGCCTGATGAGAAATAGGATCTGGCAATCTTTTTTTTTAACATAAGGCCTGCAGGTGGAAATTTACCTGCTTCCCAAAATGTCAGGCTCCATTTCTGCCTCACTGCTTCCTCCTCCTCTTCCTTTTCTTTCACCTCCTCTTCCTTCTCCTCCTTCTTCTTCTCCTCTCTCTTTTTTTGCATTAGGTATATTAAATTACTCTATATTTTATTGCTAAAAAGAGAGTTCAAGGAACAGACACCGACAACTATTCACAATTCATGAATAGTGACAACTATTCACTATTCAAATTCATTTCTAAACCATGTATTTTCATATTTGACCCAAATACTGGTGCAATGCAAACATACTGACGATAGATGTAAGACTCAAAATAATGCTAACTGAAATTAAAAATTCATAGGTATAAAGGTAAAATTTATGCTGAGATTCAAAGATCAAGAGTATGAATGCAGCATGTGTGGAGGAGGTTAATTGGCCCAAACTCTAAATGAGCTCGTAGCCTTGAAGAAACAAGCCTCCTTCATGGAAGCACAATGTCCAGTCCCTTATGTCAAGGGGCATAAGGGTCCCTTTGGCCAAACCACATCTGGATTTTATAAGTATATTGGCATCATGAAATACTGACACAATGGAAACCATTCAATGAAAGATAATGACGATAGTGAAGAATGCAGAATATTACGTCATACAAGGAACCGACGAAGCAAATGGAGATGGTCAGGCTGCGGAAGAGGTACAATAGTGGGGTAGGTTCGGGAAGTTAGGGCACAGAGAGTTGTCTTTAAATATTGAAGGACTACTGAGGGAAAGAGGGATTAACCTTTCTTTCATGTAACTGTAGAAGACTAGAGACAGTAACAAGAAGGCATGTGACAGTGGCTCTTAACTGGTGGTTCTTTGACTCATCTGTGGAGTTTTTAATATTTAGATTCCTGGGCCCCCTGCCCGTTGATTCTGATTCAGTGGGTGTTAGGTAGAGCCTGGTAATCTGAAGTTTTGAAAATGTTTTATGGAGAATGGTACCCAGTGTTATTTGAAAACAGCTCTAAGGAGGCCAGTTTCACTCGGGGTTCCTTAATTCTAACAGGAGGAAATCACAACACTCTCTAGTGTACTTTTCTGTCAGCTCAGAATCAGAAAGATGTTCTTACTATCCATGACACCACCAGGTTTATTTCCACGTCTGTGATTTTATAAATGTTCTTTCTCCTTTCCATAAACCCAAATGATACCCATTTTTTAAGATTCAACTCAAACTACACATTCCTCATGGGATTTTTCTGGATTACTCCAGAATCGGCTGCTCTCTCCTGTCTCTGAACTTCTAAAATATCTGTATTCTCATCCCACCATGTGTGGCTTACACAACTCCTCTCTTGAAATGTTGTTTCACATTTCAACCTGAGAAAGGAGAGGATACAACACATTTCTTGGTGTTTTCCAGTGTTCTGATGCAGACTGCACGTGGCATATTTCCTCAGGAAATGATGCATGTTAATTTCATGTAAAATTAAGTGCATCAACTTGGTTATGTTGAAAAAGCATCTGACATTGTAATTTCTTTGATAAATCTATACAAAAAGATCCAAATGCAACTTCCTAAATTATACACAGCCACAGAAGCTCTTTGTGTATATTTACATACATGCTGTGGTTATGCCCAGACTCCCCTGCCTTCCAGAAAGTTCCATCTCTAATTCTGCCTCATCTCCATTCTCACCACAACCTTTCACTCTCACCCAAGGCTGCAGAGGATGATGAAGTCCAACTTGTCAGAATTGGTTACTTGCTAGCAAAATATTCACACCTTTGACAGAGCTGTCATATTTTTGTCCCCAAACCAAATGAGCACACAAACTGAATTTTCCTCCCACCAGACTGGAGGGCAGTGCTTTAAATCAACTCTCAGAAATAGTTCAAGTCGGTGGCTCTATACCAGCAAAAAGCCAAGGGAGGGTAAGTCTTCATCCATAGATCATGAGGCTCTAACAAAGGTATCTTCACATTTCAAAAAGTAATTCGACATCCTTCCCTAGAGGGGGACCACAGAGAATGGTAAAAGGAGGCCGGGGGTCAGATCATCTGAATGCTTCGTGCCATTTACTAAGATAAGTGGCACACAATCACCAGGTCTACATTTCACAATGAGTGAAAAAGCAGTATTGCTAAATATTCTAAAGAATTAAGCTTATAGCTTGCAGAGACCAACCTGGTCTGATGAAAAACAAATAAAAGATATTAGCAGTACTCAATAATTTATAAAGGTAAGGTATGCTCTAAATAAAACAATATGAGTTGAAAATGATAGATAGCAAAACATATGCAAAGATAAGCAGTAAAGAGTTAGAGAGGGAAGTGGGTTCCCAGCACATTATCGGCTCAGATCTGGGCTTCTAACATTTTAAGTATCGTGCAAAACATACTTGTCATGATTTTTATTACTGACAGCTACACGGTAAACAACAGTAACAAAATCTCATTTGACTGAACAAAGATTTTGTGCGGGTGATTCTGGGAAAAGAGTATCCTCAGTATGTCTACCCTCCCTAATCAATTCTAATCCAAATCCAAACGCTCCTGAACTGGTAGTTCATGGCGTTCATAGACAGGCAGTGTCTGGAGGGCAGGGAGAGTTTGGGCAAGACTTTAAAATTCTAGGAGGACTTGATGATAAAGCTCAGGTTTAGTGTTTGTTAAAATTCCTGAACTCCAACAGAACCTTTTAAATATTCTAGACTGAATAAAACAGTTATTAAAAAAAAAATAAGGATTTGATGAGTATCAGACTTGTCGACTGCAGCATTGAAAACTAGGAGATTTGAGATTAACAGCTGTAGACAACTGAGTGTAAAGACTGTGACCCAAGAAAATTATTCCTGGCTGAGATAATCTTCACAAAGAATTTTTTTAAAAATTTATAGATAGGGCTCAGAGAATTTTTCCTCCATGGAAGCTACCTGAAGATAGCATTCACGAAAAGGCTTTAGCCAAATAGCAAATGAATCAGGACAGAGGTTTGAAGACAGAAGACAAAGAAAAAACACTGCAATACAGACAGCTAAAGTGATAGAGTAACTAGCAATGTATGATATAAATGCTAAATACGGATTCTTAAACTAGAAATGGCATTTTATAAGGAAAAACCCAATGATGACCCAAAAGAAAAAAAAATAAACTAAGTAAAACAGGAGTTGGTGGCGTAGGAAGAGTGGGGAATAAAAACATCCCAAATATTGTATTTATGGGAGGTGGTGTAGGTACCAAGGACAGGGGAAGCAAAAACTTGCTCAAAGTCTCATCTTATTGGGATGGGCAGGAAGAGTGGGAGAAAAACACAGAGGGCACAATAAGAGATATCTTGTTTTCATAAAATAGCATAGGAATGTGTGTTTAATTATAACTGTTAGCAATGTAAAGTTAACCAATAGTGGAATTATAAAAAATAAAAATAATGAATTAAAAGTGATATAAAGAGGAATGAATAGCAATTTGACCAAACCAGGGGAAAAAAGGATAAAGGAAAAAGGGAAATTACAAAGTAAATAAATATTTTAAAAAATATGAGGGAAAGAATAAAATCAAAGATTCCATTTGTTACACTGAAAATGAATGGGCTGAATTCTTCTAACGAAAGACATCATATTTGGTTAAAAATCAAAACCCAATCATGCTATTTATAAGAAATACATTTTTAAAAAGTGATTTTAAAAATATTGAAAATAACAGGATAGACAATGAAATACCTGGTACGTGTAAAAGAAGAAAGTGAAGAAGGAGGAAGAGAAAGCGGAGGAGGAGGAGAAGAGGAAAGGAATAATAGAAGTGATATGAGTATCAGTGAAAGCAAGACAAGCTGCTGTAGAGATAAACCCTGTGATTTCCGGGGCTTAACACCATAGAGATTTGTCACTCATGTAAAGTCCGAAACAAGAGGTTCCTGATGGACAGGTGGACTTCTTATAGGCAGTGATTCAGGAAACACTTTTCCTTTCATCATTTTTATTCTATTATCTTCAACACAGGATTTTCAAGTCATTGCACTCATCTGCATTAAACCCAAACAGCAAAGCACAAGGAGATCAAACACAGGAAATTTCTATGGGCTAGACCGGGAAATAGTACAAGCCACTGCTTCTCAAATTTCACTGGCTAGGAGCCGTCACATGGCCACCTCTGACTGCATGAGAGGCTGGGCAATGCAGTCTAGTTGGGTGACTAGAAAGAGAACGTGTTTGATGAACAGCAAGTCAATCTCTGCCACACATACATTACCAGTTATAGCTTTGTGGAAATTCAAATTAAGAAAGAAAGAGAAAAAAAAAGACTGAATTTAAAAAGCATCCAGATAAAAAAATACCATTTATAATTATAATATGATCTCATTTGTAATTTATGTATACATATGGATATGCAGAATCACATGCATGAAAGGATGGTTACTTAATATTAATGATTATCACCAGATGGTGGAATTTCAGGCAGTTTTTACTTTATTCTTTTTACCTTTGTTGATTGGTTGGCTTAAAAAATTTTTTTTTTTTTAACAATGAGCAGGTGTTGTTTATATAACCAGAAAAAAGTGAAACTAGTTTTATTGTAGGGAAAAGAGTCTTTATGATAATGCAATGAAATCTACTTGTTCCCATCCTTTGCTTTTGGTTCTTGCTGTAAGATACTGACAACACAGTTTATGTCAAATTGCCAATTAACAACCACATTCCCACCATGGATGATTTAATTTTCAATCTCATAACCTTATTTCTAAATTTTTGTTCTGTATATACATTCTAGGAGCTGGGAGGAAGAAGGTACCTAACATTTCTTGAACATTCACTCTGTGTCATCTCTCTTAGGTACATAACTCAGTTGTTTCTCAAATAATCCTATCAGGTAAGAATAATTACCTCTATTTTTAAGGCAAGAAAATTAACACAACATACTAAACAGCTAATTCTAATAGTAAGAGTCCATATTCAAATCCAGGTTTACCTCATTTCAGAGGTTGTGCCATTTACCATTATGCTTTATCATTGTTTACAAAAATAAATATATCATATATCCCTGTCCTTACATGCCTGAAGTTTGCCTATTTATCTGCAAAGAAAGCTTATAAGTAGACATCAGCTCATTTAATCCTCACAGCATCCCCATGAGGTAGAAATGTCTATTTATAGAGATGAGGCAATTAAAACCCAGAGGGAAGTTAAGTTCTTCCAAACACTTCATAGGGTGTTGTTCCTAAACTCAACTGCACCATTTTATTCTGCCTGGAACTTTTGTGCTTTGAAGTTTCTCACCGACTACTGCCTTGAAGCAGCCTATCTGGAGGTCTGCAACTCCAGAGAAGTTCTACACTCGTCCCACATTAAAAATGAATGATTAAGTTTGTTAGAGGACTGATGAGTTTCTTCCAAGTTATCAGTGCGACACTAGACTTAATAAACCATCTTTTCCCCAAGACTTGGAGTTTTTCTTTCCACAGGAACCAATAGAAACATGATTTTGCCTCTTGTGCAGACAGAAAGAAGAGGTTTAAAAGCACTGAGTCACCAACAAAGATAATGTCCTTTGCTATTCAAATGTAATTCAAATCTCTCTATCCAGCCTCAAGCATGTGCTCAGATATAATTGACTATACGGGGAATTATTGCATGCTGTCAATTGACATACCTCAGGTCACAGATGTCCTACCCATTTGCATGGTGTGGCCTAGTTTTGTTTTCCTCCCAAGGAAAATAAATATGCTACAGACATGGGGAAAGGAAGTAACAGATTGAACGGGGTTATAACATTTCTGTTGCTGAAGACCTCTGTCTACACCATGGGTTATTTGAGTACAAGCCGCTTTGCATCCGTGAGGGGGTTTCTTCAGCCCATCCCACCCCCATCTCTGGCCCAGACCCCCTTACACGGTCTGAGGACTGTGTTCATCACCTGGAGTGAAAGCTGACAGGAATGAGCACAGGCAGGGAGCGGCGACACACGCGGGCATTGTCACGCATGACTGGCCAGCAGCCATCAACCGCAATTAAACATGGAGAGCTCGGGATCTTTTTGGACAGGTTCAAGTTCCCTGGCACTGCTGTGATTAGATGTTTTGCACTGTTTCCCTGTAGTCAGGATGTGACATGTCCCCTTTCCCTTGCTCTTTTCTCGTCTCCTTTGTGCTGTCCTGATCCTGCCTGATCACCCAGCACAGACATTTAGATGACTTTATTTTGACAAGAGTTTGGTTGAAGTAGATGCCAAGAGGAACCAAATCACAAATGGTCCTAATTCAAGAGATACTAGTTTTTAAAAATGTGATCTATTTTTTCCAGATGCATGAATTCTAGCTTAGTAGGTATACCCCGCCAAGGGAGGATTCCTGCCACAATTTCCTTTTCTTTGAGGTGGTTTATATATTGAATTGGTTTCTGCAATTTGGTTCTTTAGAACTCTACTGTTTTCAAGAGAACTGAAAGTATACCAAGGCGTGCATTTTAAGTGTCTTTGGTCACTTAATTCTCACAAAGTTTGAGATAGATGAGGTTGCTGGGGTTCTTACAATGGCTGGTATGTAAGCTGGCAGAATTAGCTTCATGAAATTGGCCTTGCAGGGAAAAGAGAGTAGCTCATTTTAACAGAGTTAGATACTTAGTTTGGGGTCTAGGGGAAAAAGGAATGGATGAAATGAAAAATCCCTGTCTCTCTAAAGAGAGAGGGAGGAAATGATTATTGTTCTGCTTCTAAGATCTGCCTACAGTCATGATTAAACTCCCTTTAGTCTGGTCTTTCCGATTGTTCCTCCATTAACTAGCAATTCCCAGATATTCAGAGACTCCCTTCTATGTGCAAGGTAGGGTAGTAGGTAGAGTAAGGATGAAAAAAGGTATAATTCAGTGCAACAAATACTTATGAAGCCCCAGTATATGTCAGGAAGTATCCTAGATCTTGAGATTCAATGAGGACTAAGGTCAGGGGTCAGGGGTCAGGTGTCAAGGAAGTGATGCAAACATGTCTAAACACAAGTGCAAATATGAGGATACAAGAGGCAGGGTTCCGGAAGTGAGACTCTGAAGTCACAAAATTTTAAAGGCATTTAGGTATGGAGCAGACAGAAAACAAATATCTGTTAAATACAACAAAGCGAAATGATTTTATAAACCTGTAACAGAGTGAGGAGGGAGATGTTAAAACATTAACTAGCAGGTATCAGACAATCATTTAAATTAAGTTAAAAGCACAGTATCCATTTTTACTATTTTAATGGGAATGAGTGTGTTGTGCATTGTTTTATTATTAGGAACATAAGAACAGTTATAAAGGCTGTTCATTGTTCATTGATGACTTCTGTTAAGTTTTTAAATATGGGGTCCCCTTTGTGGGGTTTTTAGGAATTTAATTCAGAAGTCTGGAAAGGTAGGTACCCTTGAAGTCTGTCTGGCTGAGTTCAGAAAAAAATGAATCTAGTTCATGAGTTAATGTATTCATTTTTGTCTCCCCAAGACTTGGGTTGAGAAGTCAATGCTGTGGACAAATAGAGGCTTTTGTAGGGGTACACCAAGAATAACAAGATATTTGAAAGTGAAATGACTTACATTTTGGTATTGAGAGAGATTCTGCTTTCTTGTTGAGGAGTAGCTCTGCAGGTGTACTTGAACATGGGGCTCATGACCCACCCCCTGTATACATGAAAGGAAGCAGGAATTGTACTGCAGTCACTGCAAAAGAACCAAGCCATGCAGGACAAACTACATGGGCTAACTCTGGTTGGAATTTCAGTTCTCTGCATTACCAACTATGTGGTTTTGGGCTAGTTTATTAACTTTTCCAGGCTTTTGTTTCCTCTTCTGTAAAAGGGAAATTATACCTACTAATGGGATTATCATGGCATTAGACATAATGCATGTGAAAATTACCTAACACTCAGAAGAGGATCAATAAATATTATCAATGAGTTTTGTGAATATTATTATGTGAGTTCTAGTGACTACAGCCTTGGAACAGCCTCAGTGTTCTGTGCACAATTGATAGCTGCTGGGTTAGAAGACAAGAGGTAAATGAATAAAATTGGATTCTGCCTTTATTAATTGTATAAACCCTACTTAAGCTCATGCTAATAGTTTTCAGAGACTGTCTTCATGTCCTTAACATCCTAATTCTGTTCTAAATATTTTTGGTAGCTGCTTCCTTAAAAAGTATCTAAAGAAAACTTATCTCTAATGCATGGGATTTGAAGAATCAAACATGTCAGGGCATCAATACTATAAAAGCCACTTGACATTGATTTTTCCTCCCTGGGAAATGGGGACAAATGAATCATCTACTAGGGAAGTGCACCTGAGTAGAGCAAATACAGGAGACTGGAAAGCAATGTGGGATGCATTGTGATTGTATCAGTTAGCCTTTGCTACATAACAAACCATCCCCAAATTTAGTGACTTAACACAACAATCATTGTTAGCTCACAATTCCATGGGTTGGTAATTTGGATTGGGTTTTCTAGAGTAATGATTTTGATGGTGTTGCTCAGGCTCACTCATATGTGTGCAGTCAGCTAGCAGATAAGCAAGAGGCTGGATGGTCTAGCATGTCCCTACTCACACATCTAGCAATCAGATGGCAACCAGTCAAAGCATCTAAGTTTTCCTTTATGTGGCCTCTCCAGAAGGCTAGCTTGTGCTTTTTCCTATGGTGGCTTCAGGATTCCAACTGCAGTGAGAGAGGGCAAACCCCAATAGTGTAAGCATTTTTTGAGCCTCTGTCAAATCATGTTGGTTAATGTTCTATTGGACATAGCAAGTCAGATGGTTAAGTCCAGGTTTAAGGGGTAGAAAAGAGACTCCATCTCTTTAGGGGAAGAGCTGAAATATATTGCATCCATTGTTTTCAATCTACCACAGTAAGAAAATGTGAATGACATAGGAATCCCAGATCTGCCATTTAGGCAGAAGGGCAGGAATATAAAGAACTGAACAATTCATAGAGCACATAATAAGACTGGAGTTGATTGAGATTACGCAAGAAAAGCTTCAAAAAGATAAAATGTTCTGAGCAGGACTTCTGTGAGTAGGGATGGAACTCAGCTTGGTGCAGCAGGGACAGCTGAGATTTACTATCGCTGTTGTTTAGAAACAGGCTATGCATTGCTGGTTTGGTTGGCTGGAGTGGAGAGTTCAAGTTGGGCAATTATGGGGAAGTTGGACAGCCAAGTTGATACGTGTCAGTGAGAAGAGGACCTTTAATTAATACGATTTATCTGGAGGTCAAAAGACATAAATTCTACTCTAGGCTTTATCACTCACTAAGAAATAAAACCTTATTCAAATTATTTCACCTCCTTGAACACTTACCTATAAAATGGAAATTCTGGAATCAATAATTTCTTAATTGTATTTTCATTCTAAAAATTGATTTTACCTTTGATACATTTTTATTCAGTTAATTCATTTAAAACCTGCCCGCTTAGAGCTTATAGAATAATGTAGAAATAGACCATTTGTTCCTCCGGCATGTATTTATAATATGACAGACTCTATGCCAGGAACTCGGAAACATCCGTGATCAGGGTGGACAAGATCCAAGTCATAGCTGGTGGTGGGATGGGGGTGGGGGAGAGATAACACACAGGGAAGGAAATCAGTCAACATGATAGTTACCAATCACGTCAAACGTTGTGAAAGCAATAGAGTGATGAGATAGAGCGTGTGTATATCAAGGGTTATTGTAATTATTATCATCATGGAGGGCCTCTCTGAGGAGATGACACTTAAACTGAGACTTAAAAATGAAAAAGAGCCTGACACATAAAGAATAGACAAAAAAGAATGGTCTGTAGAGAGGGAATAGAAAGTTTAAAAGTAGCAAGGCATCATGGCAGGGAAAATACAGGGCACTACTACGAAATTTTGTAATATCAAAGGAGAAGTGTTGAGCATAGACAGGGATTCTCCATAAGCCAAGTTGTTAAGCACCAAATAATCCTGTAGACAAAGACTTTGGAAGAAGTCCTAAAAGACACTCA
Source organism: Lepilemur ruficaudatus (assembly GCA_963574885.1). NCBI lineage: Eukaryota > Metazoa > Chordata > Mammalia > Primates > Lepilemuridae > Lepilemur > Lepilemur ruficaudatus. Next base: position 37,396 of record CAUYRT010040512.1, read on the forward strand.
AGGCAGTAGAAAGACACTAAGAAATGAAATTCTAGCTTAACAATTACAGGCAATGTCAATGACAAAAAAAAAAAAAAAAAAAAAACCACAAGTGTTGGTAGGTAAATCTAGAGAAACCAATGTAACTGACTACCTAACTCAAATGAACTCAAATACAAAGCAGCAGCTGCAGAAAGATAGGCCTAGGGAAGCCAGCAATGGGCAAAGCTTGTGAAACTGAGAAGAACAATAAAAGAAAAATCTAACCATATTTGGAGACAGGAGCACATACATATTTGGGGATTTAGTGGTCACATTTAGCAGGTGGGTTTTAAAAAGAAAGTCTACTTCCATTTGGCCTCTGTCTTTCTCATCAAGTAGGATGATACTCAAAAATTAAATATGTCAAACAAGAATGTTGAAAAAGACATTGAACTCCAGGATGGGCAATGGTGATGAAGACTTTGGTGCAGATGAAGTAGGCATAAGAAGAGAATAAACTGAAGTGTTGGGACAAACCTATGAAGCTTTGACATTGCAGTGAATAGCCAGTTGTTGGTAAAATCATTATTTTTGTTATAGGCCTGTATTGTTGTGGTTTGGGTGTTGTCGAAAAATCAAGGGCAAATACATGTATTGTCTTTACCAGAGTTTAATGGAAGGATTGAATAATTTCTATTATGATAAGTGTTTACATTCTCATAGAACTTCTTTCTCAAAGAAGAACTGTCTTTTCATTTCTACAGTCAATTATCAAAAGTTTAGTTGTTTTCTTTCAAGTCATACCAAGGTAATTGCCTTGAGCTCATAATTCTTCATCATCCTCCCCTTCAGAACCTTTACAGATTGCATAGCGCTCCGGCATACAATATTTTATTTATCTTTTAGATCATCACATCTACTCTGTGAGGCAGGCAGAGCAAGTATGATTTCACCCCTTTTTACAGATGAGAAAAGAAAAGGCTCAGAAAATGTGAACACTATGTCATGACAACCCAGCCACAGAGCTGCTGATATTACTGGAACCCAGATCTTTAGATCTCATGTCCTGTGCTCTTTACACGTAACCATCTTATGTTGATTAATTTAAGTGCATCTCCCTCCTTTCCCCAAAACGTAGAATGAACAAGCCACAAGTTTTAACTCATGAATGTACCATTTGTGTACAGAGGATCTGGCGAGGTTAGATTTGAATTCCAAGGAAAGAAGCTAATGTCCTTGATTTTTCTTATTCCCCTGCTCTTAGCATATATGCTATTTCTCGGATGAAGATATTTCTGCGGTCTGGTTTTGCCTGGTTTAGTGACGAAAGGCTCGGGGGTCCAACATGCTGAGTTATTGGGGTCGTGCGACCACGTGCTCTGTGATGTTGCATGGTTGAGCAGATTGCTTCAGCTGGCCCCTGTGAGCACCTACTGACTGGGCTGGAGCTATCAAGCCCTTCTGAAGATACACATTTTAATAGAACAGGTATGTAAGATCTCCATCATTCCTCCAGAGGAACCAATTCCTGGGTAATCCTCACTATTTGACTTATCTCACCAAATCACTCTCTAAAACACAACACTGTTCTAATGTGATGAGCTAATCTGTAGGGAGAACAACTTACAATTGAAGAAGGGAAATGAAGGGAGAGTCTGGCATTTCTTGTTAATTTGATAGTTATTTCCTAAACAAACAACTCACAGGCATTTGAAATGAGTTATTTATTTTGCGTCTGATGCCCCTGTCTCAGAACAAAAGCAAATGTACTATTAATTCTCATTTGCAACACTAGTTTGATTTCGATTTCCATCTCAATTTACTTTTATGCTTTGTGGTAGTAGGGGTATGTGCTTAGGATCTAGAGATGTTGCAATAGAATGATTGGATTGTATTAAAGCAACCGCTTATGAGGTTTTCTTGTTTTGTTTCTAGATTTTAACCTGTCTTTTGGTAAGTTTTCTCCTAATCTTTAATATCACTAATTTGGTGATACCTATTCTTTTCAAAAGTGACCCCTTTTCTTTTCTTTTAAGGACCTCTGAGTATTCCATTAACTGCTAGATTGGTTCCACAATGTCTTTGTAATGGCTTTTTGCCTCCTGGGAGATTTCTCTCTATCTTATATCCTTAATTAATAAGTTCTTTACCAATTGCCACACAATAACAGAGTATTCTTTTAAGCTCAGTGAATGCATTGGTGCTTGTTAACTCATTCTAGGTCTCTATCCTAGAAAATCTGACCCGATAGTGCTGGAATTTCTGTGCACATAACTGCAGGTGTTCTAGTCCCCAGGGAAAAGGATGGCACGATCGATTCCCCAGCCTTCAAATGAGTTTAGGCAGGTAACCACTTGTGAATGGCAAAGGCTGAGTAGCAAATAACAGCAATAGCCATAGGAGAACAAAGGTTAAGAAAATCATTTAGATTCTCGAGAGTTCTTGAAGAAAGATAAAAATAAAAGACGATGTTACCAGTCTCCAGTCACAACGCATCGGACTATTACTTCCCCGAGGCTAGTAAGACGTAATCCATGGGCTGTCTCCTCATCACCACCTCATTTAATCATTCATTCCTCATGTTTTTCAGCAGTTATTATTATGTAGGACAGTGTTGGATTAACAATGGGGAATGAGACACAATTCTTACTCAAGGAAAGGGTCCATGTTAGGTCTCTTCCTGGAGGACTTAATGATGAAGGGAATATATGGTGTGTCCCCAAAATTGCCATACACAGGGACAATAGGGAATTGTAGCTAAAGGGACCTTAATTTACAAAATATTATAGAAGTTTCCCTTTGTATGGAGACTTTGGGGACACCCTGGAGAGTGAGGGATTTCCTTCAGGTGTAACAGGGAAAAACTCCTCCACCTTGTACCCTAAGGACTTAGATGCTATACTTTAATGAAATGTTAACCTGAAGTTTTTCAAAGGACACAGAGAGTCCAAAGTGAGAAGATGAAGTGTTAGCACAAACTGAGGAGAAGGAGGTGAAGGAGGAGTGAGGGAGGGAGGCCTCGCTAGTTTCTTAAGATTTGATAAGTTTTAGAGAATTCTAAATTATTAGAAATTAATGGGACTGAAGGAATAGTTCATTCTGTGGATGAGGAAACAGGCAGAGAGAAGTTAATTATATTTCCTAAGGTGAAATAGCCAAGTAGCTGTAATATGACACTGTCACCTTGCCTTTTTCCATTCAATCCAGTGATGTCCTACCAAATATTTCCGAACTCGTGCCAATTTCATCTCCCTCCTTTGAATTCCTCTTGTCCCACACTAGTCCCTCATTGTCTGCCATCCAGAAAATCAAAAGAGCTACCTTCTTGATTTTCTTCTGCCAGTGTCTTTTCACTCCATCACACAGCTCCCAAAATCATCTTCCTCATTAAGAGTGCCCTATTCCGAAAGGGATTCCATGCCCTACTGAATAAAGGCCAATCAAGCACATCATCCAAACGCTTCCTAGATCAGCCTCCAACTTGTGTTCCTAGACTCTGCGTTTTCTTGTGCATCCTGCACTGCAACCGTGCCTTTCACAGACCAACACCCAGCGCTTGCGTACGCTCTCCCCTCTGCCCCCATTCAACTGACACGTGTCAGGGACTATCCCAGATGCAGGAGACACGAGGTTGACCAAGACGGACAAGCTCACTGCTCTCTTGGGGATTATATTTCAGTTTAGGGCTTCCCAAATGGTAATATGTGAATCAATTATCTGTATACCCAAAATATTGATTCCTTTAGCCTTCAGAGCAGCTGAGTTTGCTCAATGGTGGCGGGAACCTCTGGCCAATTGCCTTTGGCCAGTGTCCTATATAAATATTTTAATTTCCTTTATGTGCTATAACCCTGAAAAGATTAGTAAACACAGTTCCAGTAAGTGACTTGAATGCCTTTAACCTCTTTCACTATCTATCAAAATCATATCCATTTTTCAAGATTCAGATCAAATGCAAACTTTTCTATGAAGCTTCCTCAATGTCTCTCATTGGAAATTTCCTTTCTGTGTGTTCATGTTTAAAGTCCTTCATATATTCATTCTCTCAACACATATTTATTGGCCACCTGCTATGAAAGTTAGGCATGGATTTAGGTGTTAGGATTGCAACAATGAAGAAGAATACAGGACTCCTTCATTAGACTATAAGCATATTGAAGGCAGGGACAATTGCTAACTCATCTTGGTATCCTTATCTTCTTTAAAAGATTTCTTTCATTCTATTCCTTTTCTTTCTTTCTTTTCTTTTTTTTTGGGGGGGGGATAAGTAATAGAGTGCAGCTTCATCATCATAGCTCACTGCAAACTCATAATCCTGGACTTGGGCAATCCTCCTGTCTCAGCCTCCCAAGTAGCTGGGACTACAAGTACATGCCACCACACCCAACTAATTTTTCTATTTTTTGTAGAGACAGGGTCTTGCTGTTGCTCAGGTTGTTCTCAAACTCCTGGCCTCAAGTGATCCTCCCACCTCAGCTTCCCAAAGTGCTAAGATTATAGGTGTGAGCCACCACACTCAGCCAAAAGATTTCTTGAGTAGTTCATTATCTTCTAGTTTAATTGCAAAATATAATATGCTTGCTTAATATATTATTTTATAATAATAATAATAATGGTTTCCATGCATTCTCATTTAATCATCACAATAATCTTATGAAGCAGTTATTCTTACTATCCTCAATTTGCAAATGTGAAAACTAAAGCACGAAATTGTTAGCTAACTTCTCCAAGGTCACACGGGTAGAAGGTGGCACAGGTATTCAGTAAACACTTTGTGGGATGAAGTGCTTTACATAATTGATCACACTCTCAAGGGTCAGGTGATATTTAAAATATAATTACTAAGAAATTTCTAACATATTTTACTGATTTTGGAATCCAAATAACAACAACAACAAAATCTCTATAATCCCTTTCACCTAAAGTAAAACCTAGGTCTTAACCCTGGGGAAATGAACAAGAAACCATTTGCCATCCGACACAGGAAACGTAGGATGGATTAGCAACATCCAAGTGGTAGGGGCTTCATTTGAGAAGTTAGAATCACTTCTGCCAGAAGAGTGATAAAACTGGCTGTCTAACTCTAGAGGGTTATGGGAGGCTTTATAACAAGAAGTAAATAAACAACATTGGCAGTTTCATTAGGCACCTACCTGAGGGAGGGGACTGGACCAGCGGATCCCATGAGGTCTTTCATTCTCTGGGGTTCTGCTCGGGTCAACGTTGCTCCACCATCTGTAGCCTGTCCTGTAATTCTTTTGCAGATAACACACAAGGCCAGTGGGCCCACCCATCTCTGCCCTCTCGTTGAAAGGCAAAATCTCTTCAGAAAAACTGCTGTGTCAAGAGCAATATGCCACAAAAACTAAAGATTGCAAGAAGACATACGAAAGGACTGAATCTGCCAGGGGGGGATTTGGGTAAGGGAGAATGTAATTACCTGAGCTGGAACTTGGCCAGCAAATAAAGATTAATGCAGAAACAGGACGGCTTCCATCCTGTAAGAAGTTCTAAGCAAGCCTTTGGGACCAGAGGTGGTCAGGGCCTGAGTGTTACGTTTCATTTGATTTCTGCCATCCCTGGGAACACAGTGGCCCCTTGCTGAAACATTAGTTCCAAACTGACTGGAGGAACAGCCTCGCTTACTAAAGCATCAGCATTATCAATTACTTCGGACAGTCTAGAAAGCAAAAGGGATTTAAGTGTTGGCAGGATTATGAAACGCAATCCAGGGTGTGCAAGGCAGAGGGGAAGGGAGGAAATGCTATTTCCGAGGCATGGACAGCTTGTACTTCGTAAGTCCCTAGTGCCTCTCAAATCGTGTCCTTCCTTTCCCTTTCCAGCTCCATCACTGTTCACGCTTTTTGCCCTGGTATTTTTGCAGGGATTATTGCAATGGGTGCACCAAACTCTAGGGGGAGCTCGATCTCCCTGGTGGGATCCGTGCTCTGGGCTGGGAGCAGAAACTTGAGTTCTCACATGCAGTTAATGAGCAGTGTGGCAAAACCCAAACACCTGGCAGCTGTGTCTGTGTCAGGAGTGCTTCCTTGTGACTGCTCTGCTCTCTCGGAGAGTTCCATCTATCTCTTGCTGTGGCAAAGCAGCCTGGGACTATGCGAAAGGCAAAACAGTTATGATTAAAAGCAAGGAGCAGATTACCAGAGGCTGGGGGTAGGGGTGGGAAAGTGGAGAGTTATTGTTTAATGGGGTCAGAGTTTCAATGTGAAATGATGAAAAGAAGTTCTGGAGATGGAGGGTGGCAATGATTGCCCAACAATGTGGATGTATTTAATGTCACTAACTATATATTTAAAAAATGGCTAAAATGGGGCCAGGTATGGTGGCTTGTGCCTCTAATCCCAGCACTTTGGGAGGCTGAAGTGGAAGGATCACTTGAGGTGAGGAGTTGGAGACCAGCCTGGGCAACATAGCAAGACCCCTTCTCTCTAAAAAAAAAAAAAAACTAAATGGTAAATTTTTTTATGTATATTTTGCCATAATTAAAAAAAAATCTTTCCTCATGTGTTTGAAGAGAGTCAAAGGTCTAAATTTTTTTGGTGTATCTTAACATTGGGATCTTTAAATACAGCTGTGATATCACTTTTAAAAAAACAAACAAACATCACTGGAAGCATATAGACCTGGATCAGCCTCTCAGGTAAATCACTCTGCAAATTGACCCTTTCCATAGGAAATGTGTTCAGAGAAAGTAAAGATTGGGGTCTACCCTCTTATCCTATAGAAGAGGAAACTTGGACCAGCACAGCAACCCAACTAAATCTCCATCCACTGTGTCCCCATAGTCCGGAAGCCTTTACCTGTACCTTTGATACTGTTGTTCCTTACCATGGCTTCATTCTGTCACCCAGACCTTCACCTATTGGTGCTCTGCGTGGCTGGCTTACCCCCTCAAGCCTCGACTCGGGTGGGGGATAAGAGCAGGTACCTCTTCTCTTTGCTCCCCTGTGTTTTCTCTCCTCACTAAATTAGACAGTGAACTTCTAGAACATTAAGACTGTCTTTAAATCTTTAATACATAAAGCAGTACCTGGCACATAGTAGGTGCTCCACAAATACCTGTCTAACCCAACTTTATATACTATGAATCCCTGAAACATGTCTTCTTCCTCAGGCCCCACAAAGACACCAGAATATCTAAGCTTAGAACATGACACGCCCTAGGCAAAGAGAACTGAAATTCCTATGCAAGGAGGTCACTAGAGAAATACGTAGGTGAGGGAAAGAGAACAAGGGCCTGGAGTGCGACCAAACTCCCAAACCCTAAATAGAACTCTAAACCCGAAGCGTGTTTCACAAAATGATCATCTTCCACCACATCACCGAGTTAACTTGGCTGTTTCATTCACTCCTACATCCACTTGATGTCACTCTCACTGCCAGCACAACAGTGTGGCCAAGGCCTTTGGTCACAGAGCTCTTACGTTAATAGCCTTCGGAAAAGCACAGCTATGCCAGGTTTGGGAGGAGTTGGGGGTTCCCTGAAGACAGAGAATAACGTAATGCACCATCCTCCCTGGCCTCCCTCCTCTTTACTCCAAGAACAACATACCCACACCCTGTCTTATTTCCAATTTCTCTGTCCTGAAGATGCAGAGAGAGAGAGAGAGAGAGAGAGAGAGAGAGAGAGAGAGAGAGAGAGTGTGCTCGTGGCGCTTGGTGCTGAGTCAGGCTGGACAGGGTGGATGCCGCTGCCTGCCCGGGAACGTGGACTTTGGGATTAAACTCAGGAGCGTTTCTTCCTGTTCTCATCTATAGGAACTCTTTTTTTCCTGCTGTGAAGTCTCCAGTTTATGAATTGACCAATTCTATGTCCCCCCAAGATAGAAATTTTCTGTATGCTTATTTATAGTTCCTGAGCATGCAAAATTAAAACAAGGAACTTAGCCTGGTCCATTACAAAGGCTCAGAGACATGGAATACCTGGGTTCTATTCCGGCCCTGATACTTACTTGCTAGGTGACATTAAATGGGACATGAAAGGAGGCTGTGTCTTTTTAAATGTGTTTTTTTTTTAACCAGATAGCCTATGTGGATAGTTTTAGGGTCTTTCTAGAGAACTTTTGAGGAAAATGTACAATAAAGCCGGCAGGCATTATTCTCTCTTTCGAACCCAATCAGTAACATAACTTTGGGAATTACCAGCCATAAACATAGGGGGTGCTGAAATCTCAGATGTGCCTCCCCCCACCCCCTCTTTCATCCTGTCGTAGTCTCATCCAAGTGCCGTATGACTGAGGACACAGCACTTAGCTTCTTTAAGCCTGAATTCAAACAATCGCTCGCAGTGAAACCCAGCTCTCCTGGGGGAGCCGTTCATGGCCAAAGCCCATGGGGTAGGATAAGCCCACAGGGACAGCCGCCTGCTGCTCTGAGGAGCCCTGATCCTCCCACTGCTGTCTGCTTGCAGCCTGAGTAGCAAACGCTTTGTGTGAGTTCACAAGCATCACTTGGTGCCACCATCCAGATCAGACCTGACACTGCTGTAGAGATGTGGTTCTCGTCCCTCTCAAGCCTGGGCATGTTTTTCTTGGTGGCTTCTTCATAATCAACCAGTTAGTTGTCTTGAGCTCTCAGATAGCTCTGAAGAGGGTCCATGGGGCAGTTTGACAGTGTCCAGTGACTCAGCAACGCCTCCCATTCTGTTGGGTGCCTGCACCTGTATGTGACCCATGGAGGAAGAGGAGAAGGAGGAGGGGGGTAGACAAATGTCATTCAGAATGTGCTCGATAGAAAAAATATAGCTTTCTCACCCACATTCATAAATCCACCATCAAGTTCAAACTGCTTAAGAAAATTAAATGATTTTTTCAGAAGTTTTCCTTCAAATCACACACCACTGGTAACAACACATAGTTATGCATTGTTTAAAATTGTTTTCTGCACAGCTAGTGAATTCCACGAGAGCAGAAACCGTGCATGTTTTCTCCTCAGTGAACCCCAGAGTCTAGGGTAGTGTACAGCTCATTATGTACTCCATAATATTTGGTGGAAAAAAAATAAATTCTTCAGAAATCTTTATTTTATAAAATCTTAAGGAGTTAAAGTTGACAAAAGAATTTTGGAGATTGTCTTCTTCAACTTCCTTCTCTTAAAGGTCCAGAAATTGAGTCCAAAATGTAAAGTAACTTACCTAAGGTTATGTAACGTGTCAGCAGCAGAGAGGTAAGCTTCCAGAAGTTCATTCCTATTAGTTCTAGTTTGTTCTCTTCCGTGTCCCCTGGGCTCAGGTAGTTCCTGGTACATGGTAGGTGTCAGGATATAGTTCCAGGAACCACAGTTTGAGATCCACTAGTCTGGTAACACCAAACTTCTTATACTTAGCTGAGATATCATATACTTATCCAAAACATTTGGGACTTGCTTAGCTTTTACCCACTGATGCCTTCCACATGGCCTCTCCTCCGAGTCAAACACAGTGTATACTTCTACTATAGCACATACCATATTAGCATGAAATTTGTTCTGCCTGCTAGTCTTCGCCTTACAATCACAAGCTCCTTGACAGAAGGCATCCTATTCCTCCAAAGAGCACTCTCAGTCTAGCACAGTACCTGGCACACAACAGGAGCTCCATAAATGCTCATTGGTGGCAGAAGAACTGAAGGCAATTGTGAACATCCACTGTACACATTCCTTCCGACCTGTGTGCTAAAGGTATAGTTTTTTCACACCCTGGTCTTCCAAATGCAGCAAACACCAGAGAAGACTTACAGTTAAAATCACAGGGAATGTTTGCAAGAGCACTTGTCCCATTGCACCCGAACCGCACATCATGTGTGTTCAGTGAGAGAAGGAACAGTGTGAGAAAGTGCTGAAAAAACAAGGAGGTTGCAGGTACAAAGAAGTAGGGAAATTATGATAAATAAGGCTATTTCCTGGCATGGAGCACCTGCATTCCAACTGCTGTTGTTGTTGATTATGAATGTTGGGGGTGTAGCAGGTGTATTTTCCGACTTTCAAAATGAATAATTTACAGTGGTGTATCAGCACAGGGTTAAAATCCTGGAAAACAGGCTCCAGAATGGTGCCCCGGCTGCTGAAAGGGGGTTGGCGAGTGTATTAGCAGTGTGAAGCCTTTGGGCAGGTCACCTGGTACAGATCCCAACTGCAAATATCCTAGATGTCAGGAGTCCTGGCAAGGGCTTTGAGGTTGGAGCTGGAGAAAATCACGCCTCTGCTACTTTCTGACCATGTGATCAGAGCAAGGTATTTAACCTGTTTTAGTTTTAGTTCCTTCATCTGTAAAATGAAGCTAAAATCCTGGCTAACCTGAGGATTGTGTGAAGTAATGGATATTAAACACTCAGCACAGGGCAAGGCATGTGGTAGATGATCTAGAAAACAGTAGCTATTATTACTCTGCAAGCAACTCCATACCAACTGCATACCACTCCATATAATCGTGGAGGTTTTTAACATGTGTTAAATGGATTATCTTAATATCTTTAATAAAAAAATTTGGAAAGACCTTGATAAAATGATCAAAACATAATACCACCTTAACATGGCAGGAACAATGACACCAGTGATAAAGGAAAGCTCTGGCACATCTAATTGGATTTTGTCATTATTTTGTCAATATAGGAGTGAAAAATTGTCACTCAAATCCAATGTTAAAGGTAATTGAAAACGATAATGTTATTGTTATTATTATTAACAGCTTCCATTTAATGAGAGCCTAATATTATAACCATGATTTCCATTGAATCCTCCCAAGGGTTATCAGTGACCTACACTTATTAAGAGCTAGGCTCCTTGAAGTAGATACTGTTGTCATTCTACACAGCAGGTGCTATGATGGCCCCTATTTTGAAGATGAGGAAGCTGAGGCTTGCAAGCAGGCAGCTCAAGGATGAACCTGGAGATAAACACACGCGGCCAAAGCTACCTGCCAAGGTCACGTGGCAAAGAGTGGTAGGGCAGGACTTAAACCCAGGTCAGCCTGACTCAGCAGGTCATGCCCTTTCTCCCAAGCCCAGATGGCTTCCCACATATATGATATGGAACAATTCCATTATACCTAATAAAATCGTAACCCCTAGTTTCTTAAATCCCTAAGCATTGCTTATTTTACAGACCAATTTAAGAAACATTTCATGGGAGTGGTACCATGTGCAAAGACCCATGCTAGCTGTGGTGGTAAAGAGGATGGGCAAGTCCTGATTTTGTCTTCAAAGCAATTTACAAATAATGGAGAGTATAAAAAGAAATCAAACCTGGGTACAAACCTAGGTGTGGGCAAGGTGCTGACTTGCTGAGTAACAACCCAGAAAACCTTGATCTTCCAAATTGGAACATTTTTGCTCTAGCAAAAAAAACCCTCCTGTCTGAGTGGCATGGTGAAAGACAGATGTTTACCAAAGTCTGGGGCAGACAGGCTGGATGGACTGCTTTTAAATCCTCAAACTCCCCCACGTCTAGCCCATCAGCCCAGGATATTGTTTCTTCCCAAGATATCTCAGACAAAAGCAGCTATCTTGGCAACTAAGTTGCATATCTAAGTTGAACTCATAGGTTCAACTTGGCTGATATCTTCCTGGTAGGGTGGCTTCTCACCATTTCCCCTCTCTTGTTATTGCAAAATGTCATTTTACCTGTGAACAGAGTGTCTTCTGGAGCTCACTTCTCACACTTCTGTGCTCTCTTCCTCAGGGTTTTCTGATTTCAGTGCCTCCTGGGCTAAGGCTGACTGGCTAGAAGCAAGGGTGGACCAGACTAAATTGCAAAGTTGGATCGGTTGGTGAGAGGTGTTCCTTGCAGTGCATTTTTACCATGCCTGCCCTGTATATGGGGAGTGAACTCACTGATTTTACCTTGTTCTCATTACTGTTGTGCTTAGGAATTAATCTATGATTGGCATTTTTTTCTACTCAAACATGAGTTTCAGTTAGAAACGAAGGCAAAACTTCATTTCCATGAAATGAATAAAGGTCATGTCCCCAAACAGCCTTGATATAAATGCATATAGGAGAGAGTAGCCTGTCTTAGCCCAGTGGCAATGGTTCATGAACACGGAAGGGTGTGAAATACAGGAAGCAAACCTAGAGGGATAAGAAACATGCAAGGGAAGTGGCAGTGTTCTTGAGGGGACCAGGGCAACATCAAGAGAAGACGGTGATGACTAGTTCCGGACTACATGTGGGTGCCAGGAAAAGAAAGATGAAAGTGGGAAAGTGAAAGATAAATAGACCAACATGGACATGAGAAGAAGGTTGAAATGCTTGGAAGGAGAGAGCTGGACACAAATTCCTGTTTTATAGTTTGGCTTAGGTCTAGAAATATTAGGGTCTTAACAACCACCACACATAATAACAATATAAATTAAAGTAATTGTTTATTGAATTGTGTCAAGCATTGTAGCGGGTGCTGTCCAAGCACTTTTTCTATTCCTCATAGCAACTCTGCAATATAAGTATAAATTATACGCTCATGCAGAAACTGAGGCTCAGAGGGGTTGAGTAATTTGCCCAAGGTCAGACAAGTGAATGGCAGAGCCAAAATTCAAACCCAAGTCTCCCTGACCTTAAAGTGCTTGAAAATACATCTCCCCTATGCCTTATACAACTCCTTCCATGGTGGTGAAACACCTTGGTGGGGGGAGGGACCGAGTAGCACCTACTGTGCATTGGCAGTGAGGGCAGAAACCATGCCCCTTGCAAACTCTAGTCATGACACAACACACAGAGCCTAGAATGAGAGACTGTTGGGCTGGAGGGAGCTCTGAGAGTCTTCTGCTCATCTGGGTTCATTCTTGGAGACCCAGAGATATGAAAGACCTGGGTTTCCAGACTGCTGGTCTCAAGCTTTTTCTACTTCTCTAGAATTATTTTTATCAATAATGGCTATAGTTTATTGAACATTTATTAATCCAGGTTCTGAATGAAGTAAATTATACATTTTATTTCACTGAATAAATGAATTGTTATTATTATCATCCATATTTTATTGATTAGGAAACCAAGGCTTTGGGAAGACCTCCTCTTTGTTTGATGCTAAAAAAAATTAAAATCAAAACCTTAATGAGTCTCTATAAAAATCTTCAGAATCCTCCAGCTGTCTCCTACCAAGCTCAAATTTTGTTGTTGATAATCCTCCTTGGTACTCGGGCCTCCACTGTATTATGCCATTTGGGTCCTGCTGTCCTTTGTGAATTTAACATTTGTTTTCTCTAATTTTACAAGAACACAATCCGTAACTCACTATTTGATTATATGGTATACTCCTTTAGCCTACCCCACATCACATCTTGCAAAAGGGTAGGTATGCAATAGGTGTTCAATAAACATTTTAATTCAACATTAATTATGAACCTACTATGTACTAAGACAATGTTTGGCACCTTACACATATTGTCTCACTTAATTTTCACAATAATCTTATGAGGTAGGTAGTATATTCCCCTCCTTACAAATGAGGAAACCAAGGTTCAGGATGGTTTAATAGCCAGACAAAGCTTGTTTGATGGCAATCACATCTCAAAAAAGAGAGGGCTGGTAAATGAGAAATCAGATCCCTAATAAAACCAAAAAGGTTTTATTAGGTACCAGAAAAGGAGATCTGCTTCATTCAAGTTAGACAAGGGCCTTCCAGCCTTCTGTCATTTTAGTATTCTCTTTAAGTCAGTCGGAAATATTCATTAGCTAAGAAAATGTACATTGTTTTTCTTAATGTAAGACAATGACCAAAAATATGATAAAACAGTGATCAAAGAGTTAGATCACATCTGGAGAAGAGATTTCAATAAAGGCTTAAATATGTTCTCAGGCCAAGTTGTTATACCCAGCTCTACATCTTAGAGATATTCATTAAGTCTATTCTATTTGCAGTTGTGAGTTCACTGTTTCTTTTGCACTAGTTAGACAAAATGAAAAAAAAATTTTATTTATTTGACCTAAATTGAGATATGCATGTTTAAGGAAAGAACTTAGGTATGAGAACATGGAGGACTAGACACCTTAGGGTGTCAATGAACCAAGATTGTAGATCTATCCCCATATTCAGTTACTAACTTTCAGAGAAGAGAAAGCTCCTGTCCTTGGCTCTACTGAGCAGATATAACTTTAAGTAGTTTTCTCACAAGTGAGTGTGTTGGTGTCAGAGGGAATCTCGAGGGTCATATGGCTCCTTCTTATAAATAGATCATAGGCCAGAGTATAAAAGACTAATATGTCTAAGGATTTCCTATTACCCAGCCCTTATGCTAAGCATTTGTCATAGACATTATCTCATGTCATAATCACAATAACCATACAGATAAAAATGACTATCCCTATTTCACCTGAGAACCTGAGGTTAACCGATTTGCCCAAGATAATAAATATTAGAGCTGGGACTAGGAGCTCAGTCCTGTCTAAAATGTACTGCTTACTCTTTCCAAGTTACTGTATTGGATTGACACATTTATTTGCCTACCCAGAACACTTCCATCCTTTGTTCTTGTTAACAGGATCCAGTTTTGCTCAGGGCAGCAATGCTTCAGGTGATGGATCATAGCCAATTATGACAACCCTGACGATAGATTTCCCAGCTTTTCTTGCAGATAGAGGTGGTCATGTGATGTAGTCAGAACTCTGCTGGGGAAATTTTCTGCAAGAGATTTTGTTTGCCCCCCAAAAGGAGATAGATGTGGCTGGCATGGATTTCTTCACTTAGTTCCCTTCATCCTACCCTAGATGTTGACATATGGCTAAAGAAGCAATTTTGGAACAATGAGAGAAAAAAGTCAAGGGAATTAGAGAGATAGAAGCCCCAACACGGTTAAGCTACTAAAATAACAACAGAAATCACTTACTTCTTATGCCAGAAAAATATGCTACCATAAGTCAGGATTTCTTTACTTGCAGCCAAACACACTCTCACACTGTAAGCTCTATTTGTAACAGCAGAAGGGAGGCTTAGCAAGACTAGCTCCAGTTTCCTTCTGACCCCCTGCAGAAGTACCCTTTAGTTTAAAAGCTTCTGCTTAGATCTGCATGTAGGCCAGCTAATTATAGGGAGAATTTAGTTTATAGATAAACTCTTTAAAAAAATGATGATAACCATCCCTTTCCCAAGACTAACTCCTGGGGAGATAAGACAAGCATACACACAAGGAACAGTGCTATGTTAAAGGTTTGTAGGAACATCTTGACCTGACCTTCATCCCCCAGAGTTAATTAACCAAGAACAAAGAAGTTTCACAACCTTCTCGGACCCTCACTGATGCCTAAATGTCTGTGGTCCTCTGTTACCTCTTGCAATCCCTTGCATCCACCTTCTCTTAACATAAAAAGGAGCCTAAAGTTCATGCTGACTTAAGATGGTTCCTTAGGACAGTAGTCCATTGTCTTCTCGGTTTGCTGGCTCTCTGAATAAAAGTCGCTTTCCTTGCCCCAACAACTTTTCTCTCGACTTATTGGCTGTCCTGTGGCGAGGGGTACAAGGTCGGACTCGGTTACATATTCGGTCACTGAAAGCTCTCCTTCTGGTTCCCAAATATGTGTCCTGTGACTTGTGATCAGATATGATCTCTTTTTGACCCCCAGCATAAAGGGGAATCACTGCTAGTGGGTAATACCATGGCTTTCAGACATCGAAGAGGTAGACCTTGTCCTTTTGTCCCAAAATGTGGCTCTAAAAAACACTTATTTAAGTGAAGCTCAGGTTTTCTTTTTACAAGACATAAAGGCCACCATACATGCACTTTGCCATTACAGTCTCCTTTTCTCTTTAATCCCAGATAAAATGTGCTTCAGTGCAACTAAGTAAGTTCAAGTTTCTGGAAGCAGAAGAAATTGGGTGGCATGCAGAGATCTTTGAGTGCACAGCTGTCCGTGGTGTGTAGCTCTCCTCCTCTGCTGCTGTGTGTGAGGAGCGGCAGGGACATCCGTGCCACTTTGGCTCCACCTGTGCTCTGTGTTCCTAAAGTCTACGAGGGCTGGGGGTGTCACTTTCCTCCCCAGTCCTCACGCCAAGGACAGTGACTTCAAAGGAGAAAAACCTCCTCCTTTGTCAGTCCCTGGGTTCTTGAAAATGACATTTTCTTTCTTAAAGTTATAAAATGTAGATTTGGGAACAGGCTAGGGGTCACCTGCTTCAATCTCTGATTTTAAACAAATTAAAATTCAAACCAACTACTTGTTTTTGAAAAAATGCCTCAAGCAGAGAGATATCACAGTCATCTTTGGCAGAGTTTGATCAATCTTGTGTCCAGTGTTTCTTCTTTTTGGCCTAATTGACCCTCCTTTCTTCACTTAAAAATGTAGAAGAGAAAAAAAATACAGAATATCACTTGTTCTCCAATAATATTTTATGAACTTGCAGCCAGGCATGCTGGCTCACACCTGTAATCCCAGCACTTCAGGAGGTTGAGGTAGGGGCACTGCTTGAGGCTAGGAGTTCAGGACCAGCCTAGGCAACATAGCGAGATCCCAACTCTACAAAAAAATTTTAAGAATTAGGCAGGCACGGTGGTGTGTGCCTGTATTCCTAGCTACTCAGGAGGCTGAGGTGGGAAGATTGCTGGATCCCAGGCATTGGAGGTCAGAGTGAGCTATGATCGCACCACTGCACTCCAGCCTGGGCCTTGTCTTTAAATAAATACCGTATGAAGTTGCAAATAATTACTAATCCCCACCCGACCCTCCCATCTATCTTCCTTTTCCACAAGGGAACAAGTCCAACTATGAATCTTACTAGAATCTTGCCATTTTCCACCTTTCCATGTTTGTCATTCAGAGTTAGCCCAGGTACCATTATAAAGTGGGGATGTGTGGGCCACAGGGCCCTTCAGCCATGTCGCCGTCACACACCAACTCCTTCTCAATGTCCTTCTCTTCTCTTCTGTGGCTCTGATCCTTCCCTCCTCCCATGGTCTTTGGCAGCCTCCAGCTGCCCCTGCATCCACTGAGAGGGCGTGTACCTCACCGAGACTTCCAGGTATTCCCTACGGGCTGTGCACCCGCTACTCAGCCTTCAACCAGGTTTGGCTGTTTTCCTTGAATGCTTTTATCTGCTACTCTGTTCACTGCCTCCAGGATACCCAGACTTTTTTTTTTTTTTTAATGTAGCAATCCTAACTAGATTTGGGACTGAACCCTCAAGAGGATGTCAACATAGTGATTTCCTGCCTTTCCCTGTTTTTATTTTACTGCTTCTCCAGCCCCTTTCTCTGTGTGAGAAAATGCATTTTCTCCCCAGTGCGAGACCACCAGGCCGGCCCGAGTGCCCCCATCCATCAGGCCCGGTGCGTCCCGGTGGAAGGGAGGCGGTCTAAAAGCAGCGCATTTCAGCACTAAGTGCAGGGCGAGCCGGAGTTATCGACAGAACCTCTCTCCCTCCTGATCCGTCTGCTGATCTACTCAGAGACTTGGAAGGCCTCACGCAGGCCTTGAAGAGGAGCCACGAGGTACAGCCCAGTCCCGGCCCGGCCCAGCCAGCGTCCTCCGAGTGATGGGCTGACGCGATCATCCCCCGTCAGCACTATCGTTTCCTCGTCCCTAGAGAGCACGGCAAGCACAAGAGCTAAGAAAACAGTGAACTTGAAAGCAAACGGACTCCCTCTCCAGGCTCCAAAAGGGGAGGCTTCCTCGACATGTGGACTGATTTTCCTTTGCTTCTCCTAGCAAAAGAGGAGAGTCCACTGCCTATTTTTCTCTGAAGAATATTATCTATTTTTAAATTTTACAGACCCCTAAACCTGGCTTTTCCCTGTGGGTCCTGTTATTGCTTCTCTTTATTTACTCCAAATACAAAACCTACACCGCCCTACAATGCAGACCACTCCACAGACCCCTGCTTTTTATTTCTCTGTCTTTTCCTCTTTTCTGGAGCTACTTTATGACAGTATCCATGAGGATTTCCACAACCTTATTAATATTTAACATTTATTGTTAGTCTCTTGAGCCACCATGGGGACATATATTATCTCTTTGCAAGATTTAATGTCACCCTTAGTGATTCATATTCTCAATGGTATGCTTTCTACTTAGGAAAAAAAAAAAGCCTTCTTCACCTCCAGATTAAAGCATTCTGTGCCCAGCTGAAGTTCCAACGCTCGGGCAGGGGTGCATAGTAGACACTGAGGTGATTTATACTTTGTTGACCAAGGATCAAAAGTTTTTCACAAAAACTTTTGGAAATTGTCAGCTCACATCCTGCACTTACATTTCTTTTGAAGTGCCTAAAAATATAGGCTTTAATTAAATTAAAAACTTAGTAAAGTCAGAAATTTAACTTTGTACTGTCTTGTAAGCAAAATTTGCTCAGCAAACAAACATCATAAACTTAGCATCATGGGATTGAGTCACCCATCAATGGGAACAAGTTGTTTTGGAATATTTTAGCAGTGCCCATTCGCATGCTAACAATTCATGTGCTAATTGAAAACGATTCTTACATGTTCAAAAATTCAATTGGGAATTGATGGGAAAGTCCACGCATAATTGTGGTCCTCTAATGCCGTATAGTGGATTAGACCATTTTGCCTAGCCACTTAAGGTACAGCTGAATGGCCACAGACATTTCCCAAACTACTCCAGGCGAACACCACAGAGAGGAACTGAGAATGTGGTCTGAGGACAGGCACCTCCACAAAGAGAGGGAGAGAAGGCCAGGAGGGGCAGAGGCAGTGCTACATCAGACAAGTCACTCCTTCTCTGTTGGCCAAGGGGCTGCTACTCAAGCAGGTGCTGCCCGTCAGGGAGAGATTAGACTGAGGAATAGAAATTCCACCACATTCCACACTACTCACTCCAATTGGAAAGGTTTTTAAAAATCAAGACAGAAAGCAAAAGCTAAAGATGACCCCCAAAAAGTAATGTGCTCTGTGTTTGTGTGTGTGTTTGTTTTTGTGTGTCCCTTACATCATGTACATCAAACCTCCATAAAAATCAGTCCTATTTAATGGGTTATCCCTAAGGTCTGGGCTTCTTATATACATGATATTTCACCAGAAATGCTGTTTTGTTTTGCTTTAGTTTGGTTTTGTAAGTAATGTACTATTTAATAATAAATTGTTAATCATAAAAGTGGAAAATACAAAAAAGCACAAAAAATATTAAAGCCACTTGTTATGTCACCAGAGATCAGTATTTTCCTCTGTGCATATATACACACATATACATATTTACATTTAAAAGAGGATTGCAATCTACATATATTTTTATGATCTGATTTTTAACTTCATATATCTTGAAAATTTTCTACATCATTAAATACAAGATGACTTTTAAGGTCTGGGTAGTATTTCATCATACGTAGATGTGTCTATACCATAATTGCTAGACTCTATTGCTACCCCCTATTGCTAGACTCTTAGGTTGTTTATAAGGTTTTCTCTATCATAAACAATCCTATAATGAACATCTATGTTCACAAATGTTTGCATAATTGTCTAATTATTTCCTAAAGTTATGGCCCTAAAAATAAACTTTCTGCATCACTAAGCATGTACATTTTTTAGTCTTTTGAGGCATATTGTCAACCTATGCTCTTACCTGCAATTTTTAATGAATTGATCCCTTAGTTTTACAGGTAGTAAGTTTGTCACCCGTGGAAACTGTTATGGACATGTGGGTAATGTTTTAGACCATGGACACAGGGATTTATAGAAGTCATGTTGGAATAATAATTGAATTAGCATTAGCATAGACTCTAAAGTTAGGAAGTAGCTGAGATGCAAAACTAAATAACAAATATCATGGTGCACACACTGTTGTGCTTTTCTCTAACTTTCTAAACTTCTCAGAGGAATTGAGACTTGCTCCTTTGGATAAAATGCTTGTATAGAGAGAAACTCCTTAAGCTCTGAAATACCTTTTTACCTAGATCCTGATAGACAGCAAAATCTGTAGTGTGACAAATGGTATCTGACATTCAGGAAGGAACATACCCTAAAAATTAAATCCATATCTCTTATCCATCTCTAATTTCAGGGGACAGGCTTCCGTGCAAGATCCGTATCTGTCTCTGCCTTCCACAAACACCAAGTCTTAGTTTTCTGGCCCTAGAATCAACTTGGCTGAAACACAGCCACAATGCAATTTGAGTTCAACTTTGTTCCCATAAAAAATGCTGATATACTGCTTGTCTAAAATTGATTTCTAAGGAGAAAAATATAGGTGAGCAAGCTATCATTCAAAAAACAGAAATTTTGCTGGTTTTAGAAAATGCATTTGAAGAATTCATATTTTTGCATTTGTATATTTGTTTATAAATATATTTGGGCTATATAAGAAGAATGTGTATAATAGACATTAGTTACTTAGGATCTTTCTTATGAAGAGTTTAAAGCATAGTACTGTGTATTAGCCAGAATTATACAGAGAGATAGAAAAACCAGGATAGATAGATAGATAGATAGATAGACAGATAGATAGATGAGAGGGGATTTATTAGGGGAATTAGCTCATGCAATTATGGAGGACAAGAAGTCCCTCCACAGGCCGTCTGGAAGCTGGTGACCCCGAGCTGCTGGTAGTGTGGCTCAGTTTGAGTTTAAAAGCCTCAGAACCAGGGAAGCCAATGATGTATTCTTAGTCAAATGCCAAAGGCCCAAGAACATGGGGATGGGAGTGGGGTGCCTGGTGTAAGTCCTGGGGTCCAAAGCCTGAGGTTCTGATGTCCAAGGACAGGAGAAGAAGAGTGTCACAGTTCCAGGAGATAGAGGAAATCTCCTTATTTCTGCTTTTTCTGTTCTGTCTGAGATCCTGGCCAGCCGCATGGTGCCCATCCACACTGACGGCAGATCTGCCTCTCTCAGTCTACTGACTTGCACGCCAATCTCTTCAGGACACAGCCTCAAAGACACACCCGGCAGTAATGCTTGACAAAGTCTCTACATATTTCTTAATCCAGGCAAGTTGACATCTAAAATTAACCATCACAAATCCACCCGTTGTCAACTCGGCACCCACGTACATCTCCTTAAACCATACTTAACGTCTAAACAAAGACAATAACTAGATGATAGTTTTGCCTAACATGATGCAACTCTCTTGCATACAACCAAAATGCGTTAATCCCTTCCCTAGAAGAGGAAGTAGAGCCCTTGGGTGATGTTTAGTCTTCTGATATTCCATAATTTAAATACTATGATGTAAAATTAGCAATATTTAAATATTGATATAAAATCAATATATTAATATCTTATGTTACATGATCAAGGAATAGGGGAGGAATGAAAATAAAGAATTTGCCTAATATATGTATGTGTGCACACAAACATAAATACAGATGAAGCTTCACTTGCACTCCCCTCCCCCACTCAGCTCCTGCTGTGTGACCCAGTTCCTAAGCTTTCATGGAACACAATTTTTCCATGGATGGGGGTGGGGGACCACAGCCCTAGGGGATCTTCTGTATTCCAGACATGCTCTTCCTTACCTCCATGGTGGAGTAATAGTCCAATTTCCCCATAGAAGTCTGATTCAATCATCGCAGTCAACAGTGTGATTCCCCCATTAGCCTGTTGACTCAGAGGCATGAAGAGCCTAAAGAGGCTAGCTGGCACTCTTGACTTCCAGTTCAATGGAATTATTGTTGTGTCTTTTTGGTGGTAGCATTCTTCCCTCTGGAACTAAAATTTCTAGGCTAGCAGAGCATAAAGTCATAGAAACAGGAAGCAAAAATTTTGCTAGTGGGTCACCAGGGGTAATGGTGAGTGGTCCCACTCCTGTTTCCACGTTTTGACTCCTGGCCCCGTGAATCTTTGCAATGAAACAGTCTGATATATTGAACACATTCAGAGCATATGCAGCCTCCTGGAGAACCTTGCCCTAGTCCTGCGAAGTATTGTCACCTACCTGGCATTGTAACTGCAATTTCAAAAGTCCATTTTACTGTTCTATCACGTCAGCTGCTTCAAGATGATGGGGAAGGTAGTAAGACCAGTGAATCCCATGAGTGTGAGCTCATTACCACACTTCTTTGGCTGTGAATTGACTTGCCTGGTCAGAAGCAATGCTGTGTGGAATACCGTGATGGTAGATAAGGCATTCTGTAAGTGCATGGATGGTAGTATTGGCAGAAACATTGCATTCAGGAAAGGCAAGTTCATATCCAGAGCAAGTTTCTATTCTAGCAAGAACAGAATGCTGCCCTTTCCTTGAGAGAAGTGGTCCAGTGTAATCAATCTGTTGCCAGGCAGCTGGTTGAACACCCCAGGGACCTTATTAGGGGTTCAGTGTTGATTTCTGCTGCTGGCAGATTGAGCACATGGTGGTAGCCATAGCCAGGTCAAGCCTGATGAGTAGAAGTTCATGTTGGTGAGCCCACGCATAACCTCTATTCCTGCCAGCATAGCCACTGTGTTCACGAGCCCGCTGGGCTATGACAGAGTGGCTGGGGAAAGAGGCTGACTGTCCTATACAATGGGTCATCTTACCAAATTGATTATTAGAATCCTCTGCTGTTGAGGTCATGGGACACAAATATCGTCACATCTTTTGCTCACTCAGGGAGGTCTATCCACATACCTCTTCCCGAAATTTCTTTGTCATCAATTTTCCAATCATGTTCCTTCCAAGTCTCTGACCACCCAGCTGAATTGTTGGTATATATTAGTAATTGCACACCTGGCCATATCTCCTTCCAAGCAAAGTGCATAATGATGTGCACTGCCTGAAGTTCTGCCTGTTGAACAGATTCTCCTTCACCACTGTCCTGCAAGGATGTCCCAGAAAGGGGCTGTAATGCAGCAACTGTCCACTTTTGGGTGGTGCCTGCATATCGTGTAGTACCATCTGTAAAACAGGCCTGAGTCTTCTCTTCCTCTGTCAGCTGATCATGGGGACCTCCTCATGAGGCCATAGGTGTGGGTTAGGAGACAGAAGGCCATGCAGCAGGAGTAGCAACCACGGGCATTTGGGCCATTTTGTCATGTAACTTACTTGTGCCTTTAGGACCTGCTTGGGCCCAATCACATATATCTCACTTCCATTTGACGATGGAGTGCAGCTGTGCACACCCAACTTTATGGCTTGCTGGGTCAGGTAACACCCAGTTCATGATAGGCAACTCAGGTCACATGGTAATTTGGTGAATGATGGTCAAACATTCAGTTTTTACTAAAGTCCAGTAGCAGGCCAAGAGCTATCTCTCAAAAGGAGAATAGTTATCTTTAGATGATGGCAGGGCCTTGCTCCAAAATCCAAAGGACCTCTGCTGTGATTCACTTACAGGGACCTACCACGAAGGCCAAACAACATCCTTATCTGCCACTGACACCTCAAGTACCATTGGACTACTGGATATGACTGAAGTGCACAGCTCAAAGCTCAAAGGGTCTTTGGATGCATCCTTGATTTATTCTCCTAAAGATGCCTTTTCACTCTTTGGATAGCCAGGCTGAGAATCTCTCTGCTCTGCTTCCCTTTTAATTATAAATTTCATCTTTAAATCATTTATTTCTTCTCACATCTTACTATATGTGGTTAAAAGTAGCCATGCAGCTCCTTCAATGTTTTGTATAGAAATTTCTTCCACCAAATATCCTAGTGCATTGCTCTTAGATCCCACTTCCATAAAGCCCTAACATATGAACACAATTCAGCCAAGTTCTTTGCCAATTTATAACAAAGATGGCCTTTACTCCAGTTTCCAATAAGATGTGTTGTAAACTGGTCAATGACGTGTTTGTATGTATTACTTGAATTTATTGCTGATGTGTGATAACATTTTACCTCTAGAATAATATGTAGCTTTTGGCTAACAAAAAAAAAACCTTCCAAAAAATTATGACAAACTTAAGTCTCAAGGCCACTATTTTCATTCACATTGTCTTTCAGAGGCCTTGAAATTCTGGATAAGAGAATGGAAGAAAGTACTAAGAGTACTTGATTATTTTCTTTTGTTTTTTAAAAAAATTCTTCTATGTTTTTACTGTGAGTTGAGACTTAGTTAAGAATAATGTAGAAATGCACAAACTTTACCCCAATAATGCTAAAACTTAGGTAAAATCACAGTAAAAAAACCCTCAAGGGTGTACACATTTGATAATACACACACACACAGATATTCCTTTTTTCTGTCTGAGACCTCATCAAAATGGTCCTCACTGTCCGTGTTTCTACCAACATTCTGATCACGATCACTCAAATAATCCCTAAGAAGATTTAGGTGCTCTCTAAAGCTCTTGCCTTCTTCTGAGCCCTCATCAGAATCGTTCTTAATGCTTTATGTATGGCAACACATGCTTTTTTCCAGGCTGTTCCTTCAAATTCTTCCAGCCTCTACCCATTACCCAGTTCCAATACTATTTTAACATTTTCATGTATTTTTTTTTATACCAACAGCCCCACTTCTTGGTTCCAATTTCTATATTAGTCAAGATTCTCCAGAGAGACAGACAAATAGGACAGATGATGGATGGATGGATGGATGAATGGATGGATGGATGGATGGATGAGAGGGGATTCATTAGAGGAATTGTCTCACACAATTATGGAGGACAAGAAGTACCACCACAGGCATCTGCAAGCTGGCAACCCTGGAATGCTCATAGTGTGGTTCAGTGTTAGTCCAAAAGCCTTGGAACCAGGGCAGCCAATAGCGTAATTCTCAGCCCAAAGCTGAAGGCCTGAGAATTCAGGGGCTACTCATGTAAAGTCTGGACTCCAGAGACCAGAAAGACTGGAGTTCTGATGGCCAAGAGCAGGAGAAGAGGAGTGTAACAGCTCAGAGAGACAGAGACAGAGAGGAAATATCTTTATTTCTGCCTTTTCTGTTCTACCCCAGCTACCAGCGGGTTGAGTGATGGCCACCCACATTAAGAGCAGATTTCCCACACTGAGTCCACTGACTCACACACCAGTCTCCTCAGGAAGCACCTTCACAGACATACCCAGAAGTCATGCTTTACCAGTTCTCTAGGTATTTCTTAATCCAGTCCAGTTGACACCTAAAGTTAATCAACACACACTGTTAAAAATTAAATATGTATTCATTCTCTTTATAAATATTACTGAGTCCTTACTATGTGCCAGTTCTCATTTGGCTCTGGAGATAATAAAATAAATAATATTTGGAACTTACATTTAAGAATCTCTCAGGATACATAAGAAATGCTCAGCATCACTAATCATGTAAAGGGACTCATTACTAATCAGGGAAATCAAAGCAAAACCACAAAGAGATACCACTAGGATGACTATAATCACAAAGATGGACAGTAGCAAGTATTGCCAAGGATGTAGAGGAATTAGAACATTTATTCATCGCTAGTGGCACTGTAAATGGTACAGCCACTTTGTACAACACTCTGGTAGTTCTTTAAAATGTTAAATGTAAAGTTACAACATGACCCAGCAATTCCACT
The DNA here is from genome assembly GCA_963574885.1 of Lepilemur ruficaudatus. Taxonomy (NCBI): domain Eukaryota; kingdom Metazoa; phylum Chordata; class Mammalia; order Primates; family Lepilemuridae; genus Lepilemur; species Lepilemur ruficaudatus. The sequence goes on from CAUYRT010040512.1 coordinate 62,672, forward strand.
TCTAGGTATATACACAAGAGAATTGAAAACATGTCCACACAAAACTTGCACGTGAATGTACATGGCAACATTATTCAGAGTAACCAAAAAGTGAAAATGACCCAAATGATCATCAGCTGATGAATGAATAAACAAAACGTGGTACATCTATGCAATGGAATATTACTTGTCCACAAAAAGAAATGACATGTGACCACATGCATGACCTTTCTAAACATTATGCTAAGTAAAAGAAGACAGACAAAAAAGGCCACATATTGTGACTCCACTATAGGAAATGTTCAGAAGAGGCAAATCTATAAAGACAGAAAGTAAATTGATGGATGCCAGAAGATGGGGTGAAAGGTCATGGTGGGTACACGATAATGGTAGGAGATTTCTTTTTGGGGTGAGAAAAATGGTCTAGAATTAGTGGTGATTGACATACAATGTTATGAATATACTAAAAACCAATGAATTGTACTCTTTAAAAGAGTGAAATTTATGATATGTGAATTATATCTCAGTAAAGATGTTGTTAAAAAAAAAAAAGAAATTCCCAGGCTAATGCAATTCATTCCCCCAGTAAGTAGGTTTAAAAAAGGGTGGAGAAGGGCTTCATGAAGGCACTAACATCTGCCCTAAAAATTCAAGGACAAGTAGGAGTAAAGTTTATGAAGGGAGAAGAAAAGAACACCCAGGTGAAGAGAATGGCACAAGCACCTAGTAGATACTTAATAAATATTTTTGAATGAATTAATGATTTTAGAGAATTATTTGGCTTGACAATGTCACCCCCTCTCCAAGCACCAAGACAATTATGGACACGCCCAAACAATATGATCAAACTGGAATGGGAGCCCCTGTTTTTTTGGCAGTTTGCACAATACAAAGTTATGATCTTATTAGTTTCCTGTGATATAAAACACCTAGACATTTCTTTTTCTAAATCTTTCTGACTGGATTGATCTCTGATGAGCTCTTAGAACAAAGTATTGCTATTCCTTTTATCCTATACTGTGTCTACAAGATACAAGCACAAAGCCTGGTAAAATATTAAGAAAATGTTAATCATCTCACATCTTATAAATAGGCAAGATTATGTTGAATATTTCCTTTTTAAACTCTGCAACCAACTTTTTTGGAATAGAGGACTATAAGCTCATGTCTATAAATTCTATACATTTTCTAAATTATGGATGATGTTTATAGAATCCACAGCTAATCTTTTTCTATCCCTAGATTTCAAGAACATTTAAACAAGCTAAGTGTTCAAAATATATTAAAATTAAATTCAAAAACCACAATCTGAATCCCAATAAGGCTTCGGCTATGGAAAAATTTAGTTAAACCGGTGAAGGTAGGAGATGGCAATCAAATGGAATTGGGTGCTACATAATTTAACTTTAAGAAAAACGTAATTAACCTGCATATCATTTTATACAATTGATTGTTTTTAATGAGAAGATTTTGGGATGAGATGATAACAAGAACCTACCTGAGTGAAAAACATTTTGCCTAGGAGAAACTGTCAGTGGTTTGCAAACGTGAAGAGAAGAGAATAGATGTCTAAGAGGGTGGGTTAGAAGGTAATAGGATTTTGCCCTACTATGGAAACTTAAGCTACAGATTGCAAAGCTTTTATGCGATATCGCCTTTGGAGTGACAACTGCCGATAGGAGTTGAACAGTGGCGAGGTCAGTATGGATTTTTTCTAGGTCTCCGTGTTGCCATTGCCTGTCATGAGAGTTGTCATTTTCAAATCACTTACATACATTCACCTATTTTACTGCATCGCTGTGTAGCAAAAGCATTGGGGCAGTGATAATTATTTGGTTTTAAGATTTCTTCATTTCAATGCATACCAGGTTGGGAAATGCTCTTAATACTCTTTAAAGCTTTTTTCTTTAAAAATAGGTTTATAACCTGCAAGTAATTTTTTTCCAAAGGCTTGGATAATTCAATCTTATAGTGTATTTTATGTTTCCTTTAATGAATAGAAAATTACTTTTGTTTAAAAGACTTTCATTTACTCTATTGTATATTTTTCATCTGATGCAGAGAAAAATCAATTATTTTAAGAGTTAAGTTCTTTCCATCAGTTCATTTAGTAAATCCTACTAAGTTAAATGACCACCAGTACTTTTTCCTTATTTATCAACTCCAAGAAAAGTGCTATAATGTACACAAGTGGAACATAATTTGCTGTTGAGGCAATGGCATTGATTTTCCTGTTAAAGACTGCTAGTTGGAAAACAAGAACAATATGTGAACTTCCAGTTGGCAAAATTTCCTTGATAAGAATAATTCTAGAATTGGAAAAGTAGGTGGCTATTCCCATCTCCTCTATAACCAGCTTATGCCTGATATATTAAATTATCAGGGGGGGATAGAGAAACAGTGTTAAATGTGGAATAATTATAACCAAAACAATAGCTTATAATTTTATGTGCATGATGGTTTGCAATATGTAAAATGCTTTTACATATATGGCATAATTTAATTATTAATACATGAATTTTATGTAGTCTGGCACTTGGATGGCTAAAAGGAAAAATTGTTTTCAGATTGTTAGTTAAATTATATAATACATGTTAGGGTCTGTCTGCATTTGATCAAAATACATAATGGACCTATATGTGTTTCATTTCGGGAAGTACTAACATTTGTTTGGATGTCTGCAAAACTGTCACAATACATAAACTATCAAAATATAAAACTGTCAAAATATATACGTTTCTCAAAGGTAAAAAGCATATCTTTTTTTTATTGATTTTCCTATATTCTAGATATTAAAGTGACACGATTAGTAGCTATTTTGTGTGTTATTTCCCCCAATGGCATTAAATAATAAAGACATGTTTGTTGGAAATTTAGGGGGTTCCCAAATAGCTCCCCTTTATCTCCACCTGGATTCAGAACCAATTGAGAGACAGAGGCAGAAAGAGCTCTGGGAGAACGTGGCTCAGCTATGCAGCAAAAAAGGCATCAGTAGTATCCTCACTCAGCCTCTGGGGAACCTAGGACTACAGGCCCCCATCACAGGGGCAGAGCTTGTGGCAGTAGGAGCAGAGATGGGAAAGGACAAGGAGTGGAATGAGGCTAACAGTCTCTCCTCCCAAACTCACCAACTGCTAATTTGGAGGTGTGAATGCAGTGACGGAGTCCACAGGATCCCAAATGGATGTCCCAGCTCATTAAAGTGCCCCCACTTGGAAACTTGAGGCATGGGGATAGGAGGGCATCCCTAACTATTGTCAATAAATAACAGAAATAAATGCATCACTGTAATATTTCCTTAATATATAATGTTGCATTATGCAACGTCTTCAAAAATACTTTTGTAAGAGTGAATTTTGCCAATACTGATAAAGTATTTGATGAAGTATACCTGTTAAAAAATGAAATTCTACTAACAATTTATCATTTTAAACACCAAAACTATCTAAGAGAAACACCTTCTTTCTTATTTCTTGCCTATAAATTGCCTCAAGCCAAAAAAGGTTTAAAATAGTTTAAAAATGTGTGTTCAATATTCATAGTGGAGCTGAAACCTAAAATACTGCCAATAAGTTTATAACTTTAAAATATATATCATATGGCAGATAATAATAGTCACAGTCAAAATAATATGACCAATATTTATTGAGTGCATACTACATTCCAGGAATTTTATTAGGTATTACATATGCAAAATCTCATTAACATAGCTGCCTTGTGAGGGAAGTGCTCTTACTTGCAATTAAGAGTGTCTATTTGATCCTTGGGTGTTAAGTCAGATAAAGAAAAAGAAATGTTTACCTGACTTACAAATTCCATATGAAATATTTGAATTAGACAATGTCTGTACTGTTTTTCCCTTTCACTATAAAGAGAGACAAATATAAGCCCTGTCCTCCATACTAGTAAATGAAACTGACATCAGTTTTCCACAGCTTGCCTCTTACAATGTTTCTAGTTAAAGGTATGAAAGCTGTTATATAGATGGAGGCACTGAATAACATAAGTGATTAGTTTAGGGAAGCATCATGTTCCTTTAGGAATTATCACTAAGAAAATAATCAGGAAGATTATCTAATTTTATGTGCATGATGTTTTGCAATATATATCTGTCATAACTTAATTACTAATACATGAATTTTATGTAGTCTGGCACTTGGATGGCTAAAAGGAAAGACTGCTTTCAGATTGTAAGTTAAATTATATAATACATATTAGGGCTGTCTGCATTTGATCAAAATACATAATGGACTGACATCTATTTTATTCCAGAAAGGAATGGATTCAAGTCTCACCAGCCCCTTTTTCTAGCTGGGTGCATTAATCTCTTGGAGATTTGGTTTTATCATCTCAAAAATGGGTGCTAGCTGCCTCACAGGGTGCTATGAGACTCAAAGAAGATGCTAAGCGAGAACAGGCTAAAAAGAGTTGCCTATTGTGAATAGATGCGGCCTTTTCCTGCCCTGTGTTTTGCTAGGTTGTTCCTTCTTTGTCCAGCGCACTTCCTTTGCTGTCTGATGCACTCCCTCCCAAGGCTTGCTCTTTTCTTGGTAAGGGTACTGGGCTTAGTCCTTGCCCACCCTATGGTAGTGGTATCTGCCTTAATTGTCATTTCCCCCATCTCTGTGGTCACATCATGTGACTCATGGGTTGCTGTCTGCAGTTGGACCATAAAACACTTGTTTTTGTTATAGCAAACACATATACAAACAAAAAAGCTTCAAAATACTTAATTTGGAGGTCAGGCTTAGGGAAAAAATACCTTTTCCCGCAAAAGTCAAAGGCCTTGGAAGGAACATCTGTTATCAAAACGAGATGAATTCCTTTATAAATACACATTTTTTTTAAACTAAAATATACCTATTAAATAAAGGTCATTACATTCAGGTCCTTAAAGACACAGGATTTTGCTATTCAGATGCCTTCCTAAGATATTCCTTTGATCAAGCTTTCTCAGATCCAGTTCCTATCCATTTAGGTAGTCATTGAATTTTATTTGGACCATGAAATGGGAAACCCACACTGATAGTTGGAGATCGCCATCGGAACACCAGACATGCGTGGGAATCAGCTTCTATCAAGTTATTTAGCCATTGTGTCTATTCTCCATCTTCTTTAAAACACAAAATGCTAGGGTTGAAGGAACTTTAGAGGTTAGGAAGCTCAGAGATTCTCCTCCACCTTTCAGATATCAGAACCTCTTGAGGGACTCAAAAAGAAAAAGAAAAGAAAACCACACATATTACTTGGACCTAGTATAGATGAATTGGAGGGAGGAACAGATACTAATTTCTAGGCCTCAGGTCTGGAGGAGAGCTGGGGGACAAAGCATATTGCATAAAATATAAATCCTGTTCAAAGATTTTTTAGTGTGTTTACCCCTGCCGGGAAGCCTGAACACATTTTTCCACCAGGGTTGAATGTGCTGGTTGTTCTCTCTCTTTCTAGGATGATAGATTTCCACCTCTCCCACTGCAATGCTTCGCCAACTTACCTCATTATAGCAAGATGAATCTCAGTGTCCAAATGTGTGTGAAGACAGGTGACTTTCTTTTTATACAATTGAACGTAATCTTTATTTCAATCTTTCATTTTACCAGAGCATGGAAACTCAATGTTAGGCCACTCAGAAATATTCCAGAGGTATTTTGTAAAACCCAGACATTAGGGTGGAGATGAGCGTTCGATTCTCACTGGGCATCCCATAATGCATGCTAAGATACTCATCAGGTTTTTGACCATTTTTGACCATTTAAACCACCTCTTTTCTTGAGTTTCCCCAGATGGTTTTCCTCTGCTGTTTCCTGCCATTTTTTTCTTTCTGTTTTTTTAAAGTCTGTGTGTGTGTCTTTAGGTGCATCTGTGTTTCCCATGTTCTCTCTTCTCTCCATTTTCTCCCCAGACGATTTCTTTCCTTCCCATTGCTTCAAATACAACCTATTTCTTACGACTTAAAATTAATATCTTCAGGCAAGAGAAGACATCTCAATTTTATACCAGTATATTTGATGCCCAACATTACATCTTTACTTAGATGTCTCAAAGACATTTCCAAGAAAAAATCCAAAAGTAAATTCAGGATCATTGTCTCCACAAAACATGTTCCACTTCTATAATAGTTTTTCTACCCAGTACATAGTATATTTTTGGCATCTGTCTGTTTCACACCCTCCACTATACATCAAGTCCTATAATATCTTTCCCCAAAGTGTATATTAAATCCATCTACATCTCCCAATCTTCACTACCATCACCTGGACCACTACACTGGCCTCTTCCGTGGTGACCCTATGCCCACTCTTGCTTTCCTCAAATTCCTTCCCTACAGAGTAACCACTGTGATCTCCTAAAAATGATTCTAATCACATTACACTCTTCCAAAAATTATTCAGAAGATTTGTGATTGCCCTTAGAATAAAGTCTCTAATATTAACATAACCTCCAAGAATTTCCATGATTGTGTCTCCTGCATCATCTGTATCACTGTTCTTCCAACAATTATGACCCCTACAAACTTTGGCAATTGGTCCAACCAAGCACCTTCATACCTCAGAGTTTTGCTACTTTCCTTAGAGTTTTCAGACTTTCTCTAATGACCTGCATAATCCTCCCTCTTCACCTGGATAATCCTACACATCGGGACACGCCTACCCATGGTTTTCCTTATATGGGGCAAAATCTTCTCTGAACTCTCAAACTATACCCTGTATGTTATACTCTCACAGCAGCATGAGCAGCACATTTGTTTAACATCTATCTTGTTCATTACTGTATACCCAGCACCTAGCGCAGGGCCTGGCAAACTGTGGGTATTTAGCAAATAATACCTGGCTAAAACACACACACACACACACACACACACACACACACACAGCCTGTATTCATTTCTTATAGCTACCATAACAGATGATCACATACTTGGTGGCTTAAAATAATAAAAATGTATTCTCTCACAGTTCTGGAGGATAGAGATCCAAAATCAAGGTGTCAGCAGGACCAGGCTCCTTCTAAAGGCTGTAGGGAGGAATCCTTCCTTGCCTCTTCCACCTGCTGGTGACCCCATGTGTTTCTTGGCTTGTGGAGACATAACTCGTCTCTGCCTCCCTCTTCACAAGGTTATCTTCTCCTTGTGTCTCTCTGTGTCTTTTCTTCTTGTAAGGTAACTGTCATTGGATTTAGAGTCCACCCTAAGTCCAGGAAGATTTCATTTTGAGATCCCTAACTAATTATATCTGCAAAGACCCTATTTCCAAAAAAGTTGCATTGTGAGGTTCCAGCTGGACATGAAGTTTGGAAGGATACTGACATGGCACATCCCCCGATACCTCTTGCTGTTCCTCTTTCCTTCCTTCTATCCCCTCATCAGCTGGAGTTCATTAGAAAAGCTGGCTTCATCATTAACATTTATAGCAGGATCTCTCTCAGCTGCTCAATTAGAGCTTAATTCCCAAGGTCAAAATAATACCTTAGGGGGGAAAGTCCCCTGTGATTATTCTTACTGGTGAAACAGGGATCTTTAGAAAATAGTTATACTCTGGAGAAGGGACAGAATTATGTAGCTTTTCAAGAGGCTGAGCATAAAAATGACACAGGGTATCCTCATTTTATGTGCCTTGCTTCCAAACAAGAAGTGAACTTAAATACAATATTGACTTCCAGTATTCATGTAAAAGTGGAAAAAAAAAGTGTACAATTTTTGAAATCCACAATTATGTAATCATCTGTGAATAGTAAAGGGGATAAAAACTCTTTCTTGGCCCAAAACAAGCATTAGCATTGCTAAATGTTCACTTTGCAAATGTGTCTTGGGAAGAACACTCTATGACTTGGATCTTTCTAAAGATCTTGGATCTAAAGAGACCCATCCAGAAGCACTCAGGGCACCAAACTCCTTAAGTAACCCCAACTCTCTGTTCCCAGTCTACCATCTGGGAAATATAAGGTAATGATTTTCACGTTTCTGGTAGATGGTTATGTTTTCCAGTATATTCAATGCCTTGTGTGGCCCCAGATCTTGCCCTGCCACCCTTGCACCATTGCTGGCCATGTATGAACTAGAGAAGAAACTAACACAGTGAGTTCTTCCACTTCTGTGCTCTGATGGCAATATAAATGAGTACAAATCATTTGTAAAGGATATATTTTGATTTCAGGATATATTTTGAAAGTTATAATATTCATTGTTCATGCACTACCGATTTAAGAGAGTTACATTTACTGAGCATGGGCAGGACTAGTACCAGGCAGGGAGTTGGCAGGGGTTAATGAGGAACGGGTCCTGACAACAGTTTTGTCAGGGAGACAGCCATGTAAATAAATAATGATGACACAGAGGAAAAGGTTAAATAATAGAACTCTGCTCTTGATTCAGAAATAGTACCCAAAAAAACCCAAAAACAATACTCTCCCCCCAAAAGTAATGCATTTAATTCGCGCACAGAGCAGGGAAATCTTCCCAGAATAGGTATCTGAACAGAGTTTTAAAGGATCAATGGGGATTTTTCCAGTCAAGCAGTCTTGGGGTGGGGAAGCAGGCACAAGGTGGGAGGGAGGGAGATGCAGCAATGTTGGAAAAGGGAATTAGATGTGCAGTAGGCAGGAATCACAGGGATTGTCCTGGGAACTAAGAATTATGTGATAACCAAACACAAAGTAAGTTTGGTGACCAGAGAATTGACCGCAGAGCTAGACAAGGATAGATGTGAAGGTCTTGTGCAGCATGCTAAGGACCATGGACTCAGACCAGTGAGGATTTATTGAAGAGATTTAAGCTGTGTGGATGGCGGTGGTGGTGGTGGTGTAGTTGGGGGATATATAGTCATATCTCCATATGTACTCATTAATTTTATTCCTGTACTATTGAAATAACCCTAAAAAGGTAAATACATATTTACTTCTAATAATAAAATGATAGTCCAATAACGCAAAAATACTTTATTATATTATTGCACATCAAATTAAAGAAATATGATAAATCAAATTTAATCAAATATTATGTTAAATCAAATGTAAAGCACAATAAAAGGCTTTGTAATCACATGGCAAAAATGACATATTCTTATGCATGCCTTAATATAAATAAAATCAGATGTAGTAATCATAAACTGTGGAGTTATTCTTTTATTCAATTCCTTGATTTTCTATTGAATTTCTGATGGCCTGTAAACAAATGTCATAGTGAATGTAAAATGTTTAATAAAAATTAAGATAGCTAATAGTTGTGGATGGCATTTGTTACTAGCATTTTTTAAAAAAGAAAACATAAAATTCACCTTTTTAAAGAAAATCTTCCATTGTTATCATGTTATCATCCAGCAAAATATATTCAAACTTTGTCTCTTACTGTCGGTGCCAAAGAATGGTCTTTGTCCTCTAAGTGACTGCACATATCAGCCCAGGAGAAATAAGTGAGTATAAATCATAATGTTCAATTCCTTTCATTTGTCTACTGCTTTGGAATTTGTAAAAGACTTTAACATACATTATTAAAACATTTGTCTGAAGCACAGGTATTACCATATGAGTGAACTGTTTATTAAATAAGTTTAGTTCTTGCCTGGGAAATTAAGAGTGTTGGGTTATTCAAGAACAGAATTTAGTTTGTCTGGGTTCAGCCTTCTAACCAGCCTGAAGTCCTGAAGCTGCTGGCTTTCCAATCCTTCTCAGAAAGCACACACAGTCTCTGAATTCTCGCACATTCACCCTTCTGTGTGGTTCAGAGGTGATATTAACACTTAAGCCACCAAAAAAAGTTTCATGTCATAATGGATTTGGTTTTTAAATAATAGTTCAACTATTAAATAATGAATCAACTACAATAAGAAGTCTAGTAGGGTACTTAAATATCTATAATAAATTTATTCATTCTTTCAATAAGTGCTTATTGGCTGCCCACTA
>CAUYRT010040513.1:0-37157 GCA_963574885.1 Lepilemur ruficaudatus
GCTAGAGTGCCATGGCGTCAGCCTAGCTCACAGCAACCTCAAACTCCTGGGCTCAAGCGATCCTTCTGCCTCAGCCTCCCGAGTAGCTGGGACTACAGGCATGCGCCACCATGCCCAGATAATTTTTTCTATATATTTTTAGTTGGCCAGTTAATTTCTTTCTATTTTTAGTAGAGACAGGGTCTCACTGTTGCTCAGGCTGGTTTCAAACTCCTGACCTTGAGCGATCCTCCCACCTCAGCCTCCCAGAATGCTAGGATCACAGGTGTGAGCCACCGCGCCCGGCCTTAACAATTTTTGATGGTGGTAAAATACACATAACATAAACTTTACCACCTATGGCACTTCACATGCTGTAGGTGTTACTGTACGGAAATTACTCATATTATCTTAACACATCATAGCGTGGTATCTAGGACACAGAAAATTATGGGAATCAAAGGCAAGATTGCTAATCATAGTAGGAGGTTTTAATATACTGTGTTTGGAAATAGATAGATCAGATATATATAAATCAATTTACGGGACTACTGATAATGTCACTGGAAACATTTGTGTGTTAGGAAGTGAGAGAGGTAGTATTTTGTAGCCAGCAGATGAAGGAGTCCCATTATTTTCTAACTCCCAGAGGCCAGCCACAAAACGGGCCAGGCATTGGGTCCAACTCCTCTCAGCGGCTGAGATGTCAAACAACTCCTGACATGAGGACTGTGGGTGCCCCAACAAAGTTCAAGAAAGGATGAAATCAAAATCACGTGGAGAGAGAACAGGCCATTTTGGGAATAGCCAAACAGAAAGTGTAAAATAGAAAACTGTCACAGCTGAAGTCAAAACTCAAGGTGTGGTGTGGGGGAAACATTAAAGTTGACTCACCTGAGAAAACAGTTCAGTGGCCTAGAAACTCCGGATGCAGGAATGCAGCCACACTGCAGCACGGAGGCCCAACGGGATAGAAAACACCGGTACCGGTGTATCTGGAGGGTGACCGAAAGGAGAAAAAAGCCCATGTAATTGGATTTTCAAAAATGGAGAAGAGGGCCGGGCGCGGTGGCTCACGCCTATAATCCTAGCACTCTGGGAGGCCGAGGCGGGCGGATCGCTCAAGGTCAGGAGTTCAAAACCAGCCTGAGCAAGAGTGAGACCCCACCTCTACTAAAAAATAGAAAGAAATTAATTGGCCAACTAGAAATATATAGAAAAAATTAGCCGGGCATGGTGGCGCATGCCTGTAGTCCCAGCTACTCGGGAGGCTGAGGCAGAAGGATTGCTTAAGCCCAGGAGTTTGAGGTTGCTGTGAGCTAGGCTGACGCCATGGCACTCACTCTAGCCCGGGCAACAGAGTGAGACTCTGTCTCAAAAAAAAAAAAAAATGGAGAAGAGATTGAAAAAAGCAATCCCGAATGAAACAATGCATTATAGATTTTCTAAAGGTGAAAAATAAAACAAATCCTCAGATTCAGAAAAAACTATTGCATCCCAAACACAACAAGGGGAAAGAAATCCTTAAAGAGAAATAATTTGGTTAAAATGTGAATAATGAAAAAGAAATAGGCGGGACATTGGTCTGGGCGAAGATGTCTTGGGTAAGCCCTCAAAAGCACAGGCAACGAAAGCAAAAATAGACAAATGGGATCACATCAAACCGAAAGCTTCTGCACAGCAAAGGAACAGCCAACAGGGTGAAGACAAAACCTACAGAATGGGAGAAAACATTTGCAAACTACGCCTCGGACAAGGGGTTAATACCCCCGATATATTAAGACAAGGAACTCAAACAACTCAACAGACAAAAATATCTGATTAAAAATGGGCAAATAATCTGAACAGACATTTCTCAAAAGAAGACACACAAATGGCCGGCGGGTGTCTGAAAAGAGGCTCAACGTCACCGATCATCAGGGAAATGCAAATCAAAACCCCCAGTCTGCAAATCATCTCCCCCCAGTCAGCATGGCTATCTTCAAAAAGACAAAGACAAAACAAAACGAAAATGGAGGCGTGGCTGCGGAAACGGGAGCCCTTGCAAACCGTGCGCGGGAACGTGAGCCAGTGCACCCACGAGGGAAAACACACGGAGGCCCCTCGAAAACTTAAAAGCACAACTGCCACGTGATTCGGCGAACCCACCACTCGGCACTCACACGAAAGAAAATGAAATCGGGGTGTGGAGGAGAGGCCCGCGCTCCCGTGTTTGCCGCAGCACCATTCGCGAGAGCCGAGGTGCGGCAGCAGCCTGCGAGCGCGGCCGGGGTGAGCGGGCACGAAGCGCAGCGTAGACACGCAGCGGGGTGCTGTTCGGCCGGGAAGGGCGCGATCCCGCCGGCCGAGGCACCATGGGTGAGCCTGGAGGACACCGTGTTAAGTAAAATAATCGAGGCGCAGAAAGTCAGACACCACACGTGCTCACGCACGCGTGGGAGCTAAAAACGTGGATCCCGCGGAGACCCAGAGTGGGACGGCGGCTGCCGAGGCCGGGAAGGTCAGCAGGGAGCGGCGGAAGGTTCACGGGTATCAAATACACAGTCAGGCGGGGAGCAAGCGCTAGCGTTCTGCAGCACAGTAGGGGGCCTTAGCTAGCGACAATTTATTGCATGTTTCAAAATAGCGAGCAGAGAGGAATCTGAATGTTCCCGACACAGATAATGTCTGGGGCGACGGGTACCCCAGTTACCTGCTTTGATCGCCACACACGGGACAGACCTGTCAACACATCGCATGTACCTGGTAACTATGTAGAACCATTGTGTATCAATTAAACGTTCCTAAAAATTTTAAATGGGAACTATTCAACAATATAAGTAGTGATACACGTCACAACATGAACGATTTTCAGAATAATTACACTGGGATAGTAGAATAAATTATAGAGCCTCTTTTATTATTTGTAACCACTACTAGAAAACAGCAAGTTTGGCTCTGATGAGTAAGTCTTAAGAATCTCATTTATGGGCTAGGCACAGTGGCTCACGCCTGTCATCCCAGCACGTTCGGAGGCCAACATGGAAGGATCACTTGTTAGTGGGAGTTTGAGGCCAGTCTGGGCAACATAGCAAGACCCCATTTCTAAAAAAAAAAAAAATTTTTTTTTAAATAGCTATGTGCCTGTAGTCCCAGCTACTCCAGAGGCTGAGGTGGGAGGATCGCTTGAGCCCAGGAGTTCAAGGCTGCCGTGAGCTGTGACCTATGAGCTATGACCATGCCACTGCACTCCAGCTTGGGTGACAGAGTGAGACCCCCATCTCTAAAATTAATAAATATTCCAAAAGCTAAAAGGAAATATTTTGAATGTGTATTAAAGTGTTACAACAATTCAGTGATTCATCAAAAGTAAATTTCTAGCTGGGCGCGGTGGCTCACACCTGTAATCCTAGCACTCTGGGAGGCCGAGGCGGGTGGATAGCTCAAGGCCAGGAGTTCAAGACCAGCCTGAGCAAGAGCGAGACCCCATCTCCACTATAAATAGAAAGAAATTAATTGGCCAACTAAAAATATAAGAAAAAAAATTAGCCGGGCATGGTGGCACATGCCTGTAGTCCCAGCTACTTGGGAGGCTGAGGCAGAAAGATCGCTTGAGCCCAGGAGTTTGAGGTTGCTGTGAGCTAGGCTGATCCACGGCACTCTACAGCCCGGGCAACAGAGTGAGACTCTGCCTCAAAAAAAAAAAAAAAAGTAAATTTCTTCAGAACAGCAAAAAAAAAGAAGAAGAAAAAAAAGTAGGACTCGAAAGCAGCCACCAGGAAAACGAGGTGAGGATGCAGTTACAATAATGAAAACGATTAGGATTCTGGGAGAATTACAGTGACGGACCGAGCAGCCCACAAGAGCAGTGAGGAAGAACTAGCCACACAAGAAAATGAACACGACAGGGACATCGGCAAACAGTGACCCCCAGAGGTCCCGCCTGAGGCAGATGGCCGCGGGCTGGACGAGTAATGTCTCTGATACCAGAGGACTCCACTTAAAACAAAAACACCAGACGTGATGTGTTGGAAAGGGATGTTTCCTCCCCAAGACACTTCGCAAAACCTTGGACCTCTGCACACCCCCCGATCAACACCAAAGGACTCACCGTGGAATCGCCTTTGACCTGAAGCCTCCGGGCAGTCAGACGACCGGGCAGCTGGTCCACAGCAGAGAGATGAAGTCCACCCCGTACGCGACCACAGAGACTCTCCGGAAGGGACTTGGCGGCCCTTTTCTCTGGGGGGCTCCTGGGGAGGGGCTGGCGCTCTGAAGCTGCTGGGATCGCCTCTGATGCCGGGACAAGAGAATCCCCACGTGCGCACTCCAGAGCAGCCTGCTTCCCACCAAGAGGACGCCCCTAAACAGCCACGCTACGAAAAGCAAGTCCCTGGTGATGTAGCTCAGGGGAGAGAATGAATGATGTCCTGTGGCACAGCCAGGACGTGCTGTCCCTGCGAGCGAGCAGGTGGCCACGAGACCGCATGTTTAAGAACCACGAGAAGAAGGGACAGAGGACGGAATTCATGGAGGTGAATTTGAACGAGGCCATCCGGGAGCGGGGACAGCCTGGGGCACACTCGGGACGCAGGTGGTGCTGACGGAGAGGCCCTGTCACCCGCTCGGGCCTGCACGCGAGTTATTTCCGTGACTGCGATCCCAGCACACCGTCCCCGTCCAGGCGTGGTGAGGACCGGCCCTGTGTGGACGAGCGCGATGACCTCTGGAGGCGGGTGGGCTGAGCTCTGCGTCCGGAGGGAAGAGGGTGCCGGCCTGGGGAACCGGGCATTCTTCAGGGATACCGTGCTTGGAACGTGTGCTCATCCTAATGGAGAAGATAAAACACAGTGTGTTTGCCTGCAAAGACGGGGGAAGAGACAGTCATCGTTACAAACATCACCGCCCTGCACCGCAACTGTCGGTTCAGCAACATGTTTTTGATGAGTGCTGGTTTGCTCTCACCTAGCCATAAAAATGGACTTTAGCACCATCTTCTTCCGAAGAGCAGGAGGCTTCGGGCGAGGTGGGACGAGTCCCCGCTAGTGCTCTCGGGTGGCTGGGGGCTCCGAGCTCGCGGGGTGTGAGGTGGGCGCCAGGGGACATTCTGGAAAGAAAGCTGACCGTCCGGGCGCGGCTCTGGCATGTTAAGCACTCGGGGGCTCAGTTGTTTCTGGGGACCGGGAAAGGCCACGCGTGCCGCAGGTCCCCGTGCTCCCCAGCACCGTCCTTGCGTCACCGCCCCTCCCGCAGGGGGCTCCCTGGATGCTTCTCGCACAGCTGCAGCGGAGCACCATGGCCGGTGGCTCATGCACAGCAGAGTCCTCACAGAGCTGGAGCCTGAGAGTTCGGGATCGGGGTGCCGGCGCGGGAGGGCACTGCTCTGGGCTTTCGCTGTGTCCTCCCGCAGGGGAGGGGGGAGAGCTCTCTGGGGTCCCACTTCCAAGGGCGCTGACCCCACTCCTGAAGACACCACCCGCATGGTCCCCAAAGCCCCACCTCCTGACACCATCGACTTGGGGGGCAGGATTTCAACACACGAAGTTTTTAGGGGGGACCTAACGTTCAGTCAGTTGCAAGCTGCAGGAGGACGGCTCTCCCACTGCTAGCATAGGACACGTTTAGGCATCTTACTGTCACTTTTTCTGGGATATCAGCTCCCCGCTCCTGGCCCTGCGTGTTGGGGCCGTGTCTCCACTGCCTGGAACTGCGGGCGGCGCCTGCAGGGAGCAGCACCCGGCAGTGGGACGTCTGGGAAGCAGACGCCAGCGAGTGTCTGCGTCAGGGCCGTGAGGTCTGCTGTCCTCACCCGCCAGCTTTGCTCTGAAGCCACAGCCGGCGCCGGGCTGCGGAGGTCCTCACCCCGCCAGAAAAGCGCCAGGGTTCGACGGACAGAATATTCTCCTTATGCCCATCGTTCCGAGTAACTGGCTTTGTTCAAGGCAGTATGACATATGACACCCTCCCCGGCCCCCACAGAAGCACAATGAGAGGACAGTTAAAAAAAAACACCCACAGGAGAAGGCACTCGCTAAGCACAAGGGAACACAGGAAATGTTTATTCGGTTATCTGGAAAAAAATCCCTTTGGCAGCTACGTGGAATGAATACACGTCTGAGCAAAGAGCACAGGGACACAGCGGTGAGTCCCCGCTGCTCCAGCGCGGAAAGCGGCTGCCCATCCAGCCTGGCACGTCAGAGCGCCCTGTCGCCGGGTGAGCAGCGGACGGCAGGGTCACAGACAACAGTTAAACTTTTGCTCACCGTGGCAACACCGTCCTTCCAATAAATAAGACAGGGGTACAAAGACGGGACTTCTCGACAAGGGCAAAGAAACCCCGAACCTCAGCACAAGCACCAACTCCTGGGTCCCGCACGCTTCGGGCTCTCGGAAACCCTTGCTCCCACCGCGGCCGTGGGGACGACGAGGCAGGCGGCCGGCGGTGCACACCGGCACCCGTGGGGTGTGCACAGCCTCCAGCTCAGAGACACAGTGGTGGTTTGAAGGGTTATTTCCGAGCCCTACACTGACCTCCGGGCCCCATGGACCCGCCTAACCCAAATCTCTGCCCGGGGGGTGACTTCGGGAAGGCCCCTATTCACGGACTTGCACGCAGGTCCCTTCCGCGAGACCGACCGCTGTCCCCTAGTTCTTCTGACGTGGCCCCACGCAGAGTGGCGCTGGGCTCTGCCAGTCCTCCTGTCTGGTGGGTCCGTCCCGGCATCTTCAGAGGTGGGCACACGAGACTTCCGGGGCCCGCCCAGGCCGTGGCCGGAGACTGCGGGGTCCCGCAGGGCCTGCAGAGCTCCTGGAACCGGAAGCCGGAGCCACCGAGGCCACAGGGCTGGCGGCTCTCGTTGGTGCCAGGTGGGACGGCGCCCACCCCACCCGCAGTCCCCAGAGCACGGGTTTTCCCATGCACATTCAGAAAGGCACTGCGAGTTCCTCCTGCAGCTCAAACACGCCCCGTCCGTCCTCCCAGGTCCAAGTGGCCCAAACAGACGGAAGCCAGGAGGGCCCGAGAAGCCAAGGGACTGCTCCAGTGGGGTCCCAGTCACAGGGGATCCAGGGCGTCCCCGGCTGCCACTTTGGGCCGGCAGATGGTCATAGGGGTCGGGCCGCTGGACAAAGGCGAGAAGAGGGGCCGCAGCGTCCCCGAGAAGCGGGTCTCGGGGAAGATGAAGAGCAGCGACCCGTCGGTGGCACTATAGAAGGACAGGTGTCCAGCCTCGTAGTCCAGAAAGATGCCCACTCGCCTCGGAGGGTCCCGCAGCGGCGCGAAGGCCCGCTCGGGGCCGGTGTAGTAGCTCCCCAGGAAGACCAGGATCCAGAAGCCGTTGCCAGCCGACAGCTCCCCCTTCTCCTTCCGGTTGACGTCGTCCCTGCACACGCCCAGGGCCCAGCTGCTGCGGCCCCCGACCTCTACCTCCCAGTAGTGGCGGCCCGCGCCGAAGCGCTGCTGGCCCAGCACGCAGGGGCCAGGGTCGAAGCGCTCGGGGCTGTCGGGCAGGGCCTGGCGCAGGTCGCCCCGCTGCACGCTCCGCCGGTCCTCGGACAGGACCAGCTCGGGGTTGGCGGTGTCCGGGTCCAGGGTCACGTCCCCTGCGGACAGAGGCCCAAGAGGTCACCCGGGCACGGCCGCCGCCTGCCCGCCTGGGCCCTGTTGGTGGACTACTCCCCGCCCATGAGGCCGCGTGCCGGGGCTTGTCACCCTCACTGTTCCCCACGGACGGCTCCCCCACCGGCCCCCCAAACATCGCCTAACCACGTCTAGCGGCAATTCAGAAAGTTCTAGAAATGGGTCCACGTGTCACCTTCAGGGGGCAGGAGGAAATCCTGGGTTTGCTTTCTGCTTCTTTCTTGCAATCCCAAAATGAAGTCTGAGTTCTGGGCCAACTTTCTCACTGGGCTTCCCTGGGCCCCGTCCACTCCTGGGCGGCTCGGAGACCCTGTCTTGGGAGTGGGAACGGGCGGCCATGGCAGCCCGACCATGCCAGGATTCCTGATCTGTCCCCTCTGGGGCTGCGTGCGGGTCCTACACAGACCCTAGACCTGTCAGCAAGAGCCTGGACGACTGATGCAGTGACAAACACATTTGGTTTTTGTCCCCTGCTCCTAGCACAAAGCTCCTAAACCCGTGGACTTTCCTGAGTGATAGGAGCCTTTTCCCGTCACGCCGAGTTTATGCTACTGAGGTGACTCAGGTGGGGACCCTAGACATCTTCAGGAAGGGCTGGGCACAGGGAGATGGGCCTCGTGCTGGGGAGCTCGGGGCTCTGCCCGTCACCAGCGACCGAGGATGCAACCAACATAACGAGCCTCCGTGAGAAGGTGGCAACAGCAGGTTCGGGGGGCAAGGTGGGGGGTCCCGGACGGTGCACACGCCGGAGACCCGAGCTCCTCTCCACACTCGGACCTGCGTCTCTTCCATTCAGCGGTTCCTGAGCTCTATCTATCCTTTATTTATTTTACTTTTTTAGAGACAGGATCTGTCACCAGGCTGCAGTGCAGCCTCGAACTCCTGGGGTCCAGCAATCCCCCCCGCCTGGGCCTCCCAGAGCGCCAGGACTGGCGCCTCGCCCAGCCCCGAGGCGTGTCCTTTGCGATCAACTGGTAATGGTGATGAGTGCCTTCCTGAGCTCGGGGAGCCGTCTCAGCAAATGACTGAACTGAGAAGGGGCTCGTGGGAACTCCCGATTTATAGCAGTTGGACAGCAGCACGGGCGGCCCCTGGAAGCTGCAAATGGCATGTGAAGCAGGCTCAGTCTCGCAGACTGAATCCGTAATCTGTGGGGTCCGTGCTCACTCTGGGTAGCAGGTGTCACAGCTGGGCTGGGGCCAGGCATGGTGGCAGACACCTGTAATCCTAGCACTTTGCAGGGCTAAGGTAGGAGGATCGCCTGAGCCCAGAAGCTCGAGGCTGCCTTGAGCCGTGACTGTGTCACTGCACTCCACCCTGGGTGACAGAGCGAGACTGCTCCCAAAAAAAACAACCAAACTGAATCGCTGGACACCCAACTGCTGTCAGAAGTACGAGCAGAGGATGTCTTCCCAAAGATCCCCTGCGCGACACTGGGAGTCTGGAGCCAGCGGACACAAGGCATAGAACGTGCCACTGGCTGCCTGGGTTCCTGGCGTGTCCCCTCCTGGGGTCATCCCTCCATCTGGAGCCTCTGCACCCACCTCGAAACCTCCGCAGGGTCTCCACCAGCCCCGGGACTCTGCACACGGTCCTCAGCTCCATGGGCACCACCTCCGGGGGCTGCAGCTTCACGTCCTGGATCCTGGAGGGGACAGCGCAGGCGTCACCCCTGCAGCCGTGCTGGGAGCCCGGCCCCCGCCCACCTGCCCCAGGGCTTTTACCTGCGCAGGGCATCCTTGATGTCCTGTAGGGGAGAGAAACACCACACTGAGCTTCAGCGCCTGCCTCCCGGGCCCTCTCTCCTGGGCACTGAGCCCCAGGTGCCGAACGGCAGCATCTGCGGTTCAGGCCACCTGGTGTGGGCACTGTGTACAGGCCCCTGCTACCTTCGTTTCCCCCTTTGATTTTTCTTATCCCTTAGAACATTCTTCCGCGCACAGCAGGGACCCAGCCACCTACGCTGGCCAGCACACGACTCCCACACCCGCCTGTTCGAACCCGCTCTGCACCAGCTGCCGAGCCGGGACGCAGAGACAGAAGACACACTCTGGACGGGGGCTCCCCGCAGGCAGAGACACGGCACGGAAGGTGTCATGGGCACACACGGTGAATGCTGTGTGGGGGCGGAGGGGCAACGGGACACTCTAGGCCTCAAAAATCCCCACCAAACACAGAGACTCTCGGCAGGGCTGTGTAACCTGGGGAGAATTCACTGGCAGATGCGGGGGAGACGTGCAAAGGGGCTGGGGCGCGTGGAGCCTGGTGTGAGCAAGGCAGGCGGAACTGCCAGCTCGGGGAGGCACAGGCAGGAGCCTGAGGTCACCACTGACCCCTGCAACGTCTCGGCTGAGACCCCAAATTGCGTCTTCATGCTGACCCTGCAGAGGGGGTCCCGGTTTCTGGCTTAACAGTTCCTCCTTCTAAACCCTTCCTGGCTTTTCCGACATCACTCCCTCTCTACCCGCCTCCCTCCACTGAGTGTCCTTCCCGTTTCCCAGGCTCAAAACCGGTTGGCAGCTGGGCGCCGTGGCTCACGCTTGTAATCCTAGCAGTCTGGGAGGCCGAGGCGGGAGGATCGTTTGAGCTCAGGAATTTGAGACCAGCCTGAGCAAGAGTGAGACCCCGTCTCTACTAAAAATAGAAAGAAATTAGCTGGACAACTAAAAATATATAGAAAAAATTAGCCAGGCATGGTGGCGCATGCCTGTAGTCCCAGCTACTTGGGAGGCTGAGGCAGGAGAATTGCTTGAGCCCAGGCGTTTGAGGTTGCTGTGAGCTAGGCTGACGCCACAGCACTCTAGCCCGGGCAACACAATGAGACTCTGTCTCAAAAACAAAAAAAACTGGTTGGCAGTTCGGCCAAACCCAAAGGGTAAAACAGTGGCCAGGAGCCTGTTCCCAGTCCCTGCCATGTCTGCTGGGCTCTGGAGGCTTGTGGGCACGTCGCCTCCTGTGGGAAGCCCTCAGGCTCTGCCTAGGCCCGGCAGCCCCACCCACCAGGGGCTGTATTTGGTCACCTGTGGCCTCTCTCTTGTACCGGAGCTGGAGCCGCCTAAGGGACCCCCTTCCCCGTGCATCACCGAGTCCCTGTGTCTATGCTGCGTCAGGCAGAGAACAGTTTCTCAGTATGGGTGGGGCAAAGAGACCAGCAGGACCCCACAGAAGGATGACACAGACACCCCCAGCCTGTGTCCCCACTGAAACCCACTGACAAGTGGGGAGGCCGAGGCAGAGAGCCCCCGCAGGGCTGCCGGCTCCAGACCCGACGGGTCACGCTCCTCAGGGCCACCTGACCTGGTCCTTGGTTTGCGGGGCACCCAGGGAAGAGGCAGTTTTGAGGGGGCTGGAGCTGAAAGCACCCCAGGACAGAGACACTACATGTGATGTCCTGCCGGGCCAGCCAGGTGAGGGCGGGGGAGCCGGGGCTGTCAGAAGCAGCGCCGGCAGCAGGGGGCTGCCCAGGCCCAGCACCCTCCGCGCCGCCCGCAGACGCCCCCCGCTGTGCTGCCGCAGCCCTGGTGCGCCCTGGGAAACGGGGCGATGAGGACAGTGAGACCCTATGTGAGCACGCAAGAGACGCCCCTGTTGGAACAGCTGCCAACTCGGCACTTCGCAGGCCACAGCGGGCAGGTCAGGCCGCGCCTGAGCCCCGGCGACCTCCAGACGCCCCTCGCGCCCGCGCCCGCGCCCGCGGCTGCCCCGCTCACCTGCAGCAGCCCCAGCGCCGGCAGCTGGCAGCGGCCCTCGAGCTCGGCGATGAGCTCGGCCAGGTGGGCGCTCTGCTGGCCCAGCCGGGCGGCGCCCTCACGCAGCCGCGGCAGCACCTCCAGCTCCTCCTCCTCCAGCCTCCGCAGCAGCCGCCGCTCCTCCTCGCCCAGCAGGCGCCGCAGCCGCTCGAACTCGCCCAGCACGTTCTGCCGCTGGCTCTCCACCATCTTCTGCGGGCGCCACGGGGGACAGCTGAGGCCCAGGCCCTGAACCCCAAACCCACCCCCAGGGACGCCCAGACCCCAAATCCACCATCCGATGGGCCCCAGATCCACCCCCAGGGATGCCCAGACCCCAAATCCACCATCCGATGGACCCCAGATCCACCCTGGGGCTGCCATCCAAGCACGCTGGGACCCCAGGGAGGGCACTCGGGGTGCAGAGCCTCCCCACACCCATCTCCCCATCCTGCGTTGCCGCGGCCACTGGACGGCAGGCTGGGCTCACGCAGGGAAGGACCAGCCCCTCCCACATCCACCCAGGCCTGGACGCAGCAGGCCAGCTGCAGCCTCCACCGCCAGCCTGGCTCCCAGGGCGCAGCGGCGACTGTGGATGGCCAGCGTCCCTCCCACCTGGGCCCCGGCACGTGCCTGCCACAAGGCGCAGGTCTCGTCGGCCTGGGCTTGGAACAGCAGCGCATCTTCCATTTGCTTGCGAAGGTGCTCCAGCGACTTTTCCAGCTTCGCCTGGGGGTTGGGGGAACAGAGAGCAGACAGAGCCATGAGCCCCCTGCCCGGCACCGGGCTCTCCGGGCGGGACGACACTGTGCCCATCACAGAAGTCCGTCCTTGTGCACTTGGCCTCCTGTCCCAAGTTCCTCCACAGAGATGACTCTGTCTGCAGAACAAGGGGATCCGACGTCCTCACCGTGGGCAGCACCCCGCTCTCGCGGCCTCGCTGACCCCAGCCTCTCCCCATACTCACACGCGGCTGCAGCTACACGTCTCCATTCTCTCTGCGGAGCCGCCTCTCCAGCCCCCAGCCCCACCCCGCCCGCCTGTGTGAGGCCACCGCATGCCTTCCAGCTGCCTCCCTCCACAGGAGGCAACGGGACATGGTGACCAGCCCCTTCCAGGCCGAAGGAGTTCTCCTGTCTCCAGGCCGAGCCAATGCTATGACCTGGATGTCTGTGTCCCCAAAACCCACAGGTTGAAATCCCAACCCCCAAGGTGACGGTGTGAGGAGGGGCCCTCACGGCCCCTAAGTCATGAGGGTGGAACCGCCATAAACAGGATAACCAACCTTATAAAAGGGGCCCCGGAGGGACCCTCATCCCTTCTGCCATGTGAGGACCCAGCAAGACGGCACCGTCTACTAACCAGGACAGACTCTGCCACGCTGCGATCTTGGGCCTCCAGAGCTGTGAGCAGTAAACCTCCGTGGTTTCTGGGAAGCCCGGACTAGGGCACTTTGTTACGGCAAAGACACCTGCCGTCCCCGTCTCTCCTCCCAGCCCCTCAGTGTCTCGCGTGTTCCAGCCTCAACTCCACGGTACCGAGCCCCGAGACGGGCACAGTCGCTCTGCTCTCTCAGTCCTGAGCTCGCACCGCGACTGTTTCTCACGTCGTGGGTACCGGGAAAACGGTGAGGGCCCTGCGGACGAGCTGACGCCACGGCGTGTGCCTGGGCTGCTCTCCTGTGAGGGTCGACCCGCACGACACGCCCGTCAGCCCCACGCCCTGCTGGCCACACCTCAGCTTCTCCGGCCACCCACGATCTAGATGAACCCAGGCGCTGGGATTCCCCACAGTCTGCCCAGGTGGCAGGGCCAGGATGTCAACCCAGCTGCCGGCTCCAGGCTGCCCCTGCGGCTCAGCACCTGGCCCCGAGACGGAGGCAGACTGGCTGGCACGGCCCGGGCACTGATGCTGTGTCTACCTCCCTCGGTGTCCCTGCCTGGGCTCAGCTCTCCTGTGGGCTGCAGCGAGAGCCCCAGACCGGGGTCCCTGTCCCAGGCCTGGCCCCTTGTTACCCCACCCGAAACACCCTTGGCCCGGAACCTCTCAACTTTCCCCCCAATGCCTCCTTCTCTCTGCTGCGTTTCCCATTTTCAGAGCCGAGGCTAACACACAGCGTCTCATGGGCCACACTGGGCTGTAAAGCACCAAAGCCCAGCTTGAGCTTCAGAACCACGCGCTGTATCCGTGGGGGCAGAATGGAAATCTTCCCACCCTAGGTGCAGTCAGACTCGGACGCCGAGGGCCCCGGAGCAGGCCTGGGTCCTTCCCTACACTCTCCCTTCCTGTCCTCCGGCAAGCCCTGCCCCCCATGGCTGCTCCCTGTCCCCAGTGCCACCTGACACGTGACCCGTGATCCAGACAGAACTCAGGGCTCTGTCTTCTCTTTTCTTTTCACTGGGCCTCACTGGGACTTCCCTGTTCACCACCTGGGGTAACCCGGCCTGGGTCTGGCGCATCCCTGACTTGTCAGAACGGAGCTTCCTAGATACACCGGGGCCGGGCACAGCAGTTTGCTGGGGCATCCCCAACAGGAACCCTAAGCAGGCCCCGACACAGGGAAGGTGGACAGGATACGCCACCCAGCACACGCCACTTTAGCACAGGGGTTATTCTGAGCAAAGTAGAAGAGTGTTGTCCTCCTGTTATCTGCCTAAAAGCAGGGCATCAATGCCCCTAACAAGGTGCCCGTCCTCTACCAGGAGGGGAGAGTACTCTAATCAAGAGGGATGAATCTGCCTCAGCAGACCTTGCTAAAACAATCCTTAACTCCTCTTAGTTCCCCTCATACATTTCCTAATTACGCCCCCACAGTTTACTGACCTCAGTAGCCCAAACTCCCTTTCCTATGAATAGTCACTTCTCCACAATTTATGGAACTTTGTTAAAACGGCACATGTATGAACCACAGAGTCTGAGGGCTTTGTTTGGATTTTTTCTCTTCTTTCCTATGAAACTCGGGTTCATGTTAAATTAAAAATATTAATAAAATTGTATGCTTTCTTCCACGTTAGTATGTCTTTTGCCAGTTGAATTTGCAGCCCCCAGCCGCTGAACCTAACGGGACAGAGAAAGTCTTTTTCTTTCCTTTGCAATAAAAAGGATTAAGTGCTAGCCCATGGGACTTTATCAGGTTGGCTCTGGAGAGCAACTAGGCACTTCCTGCACCAATAGGGGTGATTGGCGTCAGGCACATAAACCCGCTGGTTTGATGCGTATGAGGTGTGGATGCTCCTGCATGGACAAAGTGAGAAGGAAGACTGCAGGAATCTGTGTCTGGACTAGCCCACTGATGTGGCTGTAAACCTCCTTCCTACTAAAATCCAAAAGTGAGGGCGTATCCACCAGTGCACCCTGGTGTCCCGGAAGTCTGCTGCACGACAGGGCAGACTGAGCACTGATCCTACCACCGGCTACACTGCGATCTGCTACACTTCGTCAACACACACAACCGACCGGGCTGCAGAACACAAGCAGCCCAGGAAAAAGCTCGCAAGACGCTGCCGTCTACTCAAGAGCAGACCTGCCGCAGGTCAGTGAGGGAAGTGGACGGCAGGAAGGTGGGTCAGGAGCCCTGCGGTTCCTCAGCATGGGGTTTTCGGGGACTTTAAGCAGGAAGACAAGGGGACTGAAGATGGGTTGAACCCTGCTGTGTCAGACGGCAGAAGTAGCCCCCAATGCCCCACCCAGAAATCCCTGCAGCCCTGGAGGTGGATCAGGGACGGATGACTCCGTCCCTTCCTTCCCGCCTGGGACTAGCCCGGGACTAGCCGGGGACTTAAGTACTGGCCTCCCTGCAGGTCTGGTCCTGCCCACATCCCTCCCTCCCTGGCTCAGACAGAGTCCCACCAGGAGCCCCGTCCCACGCGTGGTCCTGTGGTCCTGGCTCCTTCCTGGCCATCGGATGGCCACACCTGCCCGGTCCCCACCCCAGACGGCCTGCCACCCTCACCTCTTTGCCTCCACCTGCGGCAGGCAAACCCCTCACATCCCCCAGACCCGGGCCCCACAGGTGCCCCTTGCCCCAGCCTCGACAAGGGACAGGCTGCACGCCCAGCTGCCCTCCCGGCCCGGGACTGGCCCTGCCCGGGCACCCCCGCACCTTGAGGTCGTCGGCCGCGTCCTGCAGCGGGCGCACGCGGTGCGTCCAGTGCTCGCCCGAGCGCTCGCAGGCGGCGCACAGCAGGCGCAGCTCGTCGCCGCAGAAGGAGGCCAGCGGCTCGCGGTGCGCGGCGCACACGCCCTGCGGCACGGGCGACGGCGGGTGCAGGCGCCGCGCCATCTCGGCCATCTTGGCGAGCGGGCGGTTGGGCCGCAGGTTCCTCTGCGGGGACAGCTCGCGGCACTCGGGGCAGGCGTACGGGCCCTCGGGCTGGCCCCAGCAGCGCCGGATGCACTCGCGGCAGAAGTTGTGGCCGCAGTCGGTCATCACCGGGTCGGTGAAGTAGTCGAGGCAGATGGCGCAGGTGGCCTCCTCCTGGAGGTTGGTGGACAGGTCGGGGGCGGCCATGGCGCGGGGAGGCGGAGCTGGCCGCGCGTCCCACAGCCGCGCCGAGGCCCCGGGGACGCGGGGGCGCGGGGACGCGGGAGTGCCAGAGGAAGTGCCGGCAGGAAGAGGAGCCTAGGCGGAAGCAGGAAGTGGCTTTTTTTTTTGGAACAACCCGCTTTTGCCTGCGATTGGCCACGACCCGTCACGCGACCCGAGGACGGGACAGAACTGGAGAGTGTTCGCCCGGCGACCCGGCGACCCGGCGTCCCGCCGTCGTCTGCGCGCCGCTGGCTCCGGGTGGCGCTCGGGGCGGGGCTCGGGACAGGCGGGGCGCTCGGGCGGGCGCACGGCGGCAACGGCGAGGACTAGGGGGCCCGCAACCTGGGGCGTCCTCCCCCCGTGCTTGCGCGCCCCGGGGCGTCTGTCCTCGCTTGGCCTGGCCCCCGCACACCCTCCCAGCAGGCCAGGGTCGCAGCGATTGGAGTGCGGGGCACGGGACGGGGGCGCCCCGCCAGGCCCAGACTCTCACCCTGCAGGCGCACGTTGCTCCAGAGCACGCCTCGCCCAGAGACCCTGCTCTTCTCGGGGTACGAATTCTGGGGCGCCTTGGACGACCGGGCTGTCAATGTGCCTGACCCTGCAGGAGTGGGGTGGCGGCTTCGCTAGAACAGGGAAGGGCGCGCGGTAGGAAGGGGAACGGAGGCCCCAAAAGATCCTCACCTCTTTTGGCTTTTGCCACTGCGTGTGCAAGTTTAGGGGTGGAAGGGGCGGGACGGGCAGCTCTGGGGCTCAGCCCTTCCCGGTTTCCCCCGCGAAGGAACCAATAGCCAGCGGAGAGGATGCTGGAATTTCTGTAGGACACCTGCCACCATCCTTTCCATAGTAACCGGAACCTCCCCAAGGCTAGCGCAGTGCCTCACGCCTGTGATCCCAGCACTTTGGGAGGCCAAGGCAGGAGGATGGCTTGAGGCCAGGAGTTTGGGACCAGCCTGAGCAACAAAGTGAGACCTTGTCTCTACAAAAAAAAATTTTTTTTTCCTTTTTATCTTTATTTTTTTTTTAAGACAGAATCTCACTCTAGCCCAGGCACCCAGAGTGCCGTGGTGTCAGCCCAGCTCACAGCAACCTCAAACTCCTGGGCCCCAGCAATCCTCCTGCCTCAGCCTCCCAAGTAGCTGGTACTACAGGCATGTGCCACCATGCCCGGCTAACTTTTTCTATATATTCTTAGTTGTTTGGCTAATTTCTTTCTATTTTTAGTAGAGACGGGGTCTTGTTCTTGCTCAGGCTGGTCTCGAACTCCTGAGCTGAAACGATCCACCCACCTCAGCCTCCCAGAGTGCTAGGATCACAGGTGTGAGCCACCGTGCCTGCGCCCAGCCTACAAAAAGTTTTTTAAATATACAAAAAATAAAAACCACAACCTCTTGGGAAGCTGGGAGCCACACAGCGTTAGTGACGTTCCAGAGTGCAGGGAGGGGACAGGCATAGCTGAAGGAGACAGGCCCGCACTGTGCCTGGCATGCAGGTCTGAATTTAGAAGTTGGTCCGCTGGGAAACGTGGGACAGTTGCTGAGTGCAGCCTCGTAATGTTCGAGGGCTTTAATCAGGACTATATTTTGACCTTGAGAAACGGGCCCCACACAATCCACTCTACGGCTCTCCAGCCCAGCAGGTGGCCAGCAGTGAGCAGAAGGACCTCGCCTTCCCTCCCGCAGTGCCAGCGTCTCTGCGCCCGTATTACCCCTTCACCCACACGGTCACCGTGGAGATGACCATCTGGCCAGATTTGGGAGCCCCCAGGCAGAAGAAGGGCTGCAGGGGGCCGGGGAAGGCGGCCTCGGAGTAGGTGTGCAGGTGGGACCCGTCGCTCACACTGTAGAAGGAGACCTCCCCGGCCTCGAAGTCCAGGAAGATGCCCATGTGGCTGGGCGGCTCTGTCAGTGTCACAGGATTGGGGGTGGCCATCGTCGTGCACAGGTACTTGGTCCCCTTGGACAGCTGCACCACCCAGAACCCATTCTCGGGGCACTTGGGGACCCTGTCTTTCCGGCTCACGTTGTCTCTGCACACGCCCAGGGCCCACAGTGCGTCCCCGGTGAGGTTCATGCCCACCTCCCAGTAGTGTCTCCCTGAGGAGAAGGTCTTCTGGCCCACGACACAGGGGTAGGCCACAAATCTGTCCTTGTTGCAGAACTCGGTGCCGTCGGGCGGGGAGCTGAGGTAGCGCCGCTGGCGGCTCTCGTACAGGAGGAGGTAGGGGTACGCCGAGGCGGGGTCGGGCACCACGTCCTCTGCAGGTGGCGCGGGCGGCGGCAGACACGGGGTGCCGCTCAGGGCCCAGGGTGAGAGGGCCAGAGCCCGAGCGGCGGGGTGGGGTGGGGCAAAGGGAGGCTCGTGGCCAAATGGTCCCCAGACTCCCCAGAGGACCCTCTCCACTGAGTGCAGCCATGTATCTGGGGTTCCCTTATGGTCCCGCACCCCAACTGTGTGGACACCGGTGTTGATGAGGAAACGGCCGGGGATGCGGAGCCTTTGAGAGCTCAGCCCGCTTGGCCCAATGAATGGAGCCACCAGAGCGCGTGGCCGGGATCTGAGGCCCCACCCACGCTGGTGGCTCTTCCCCCAGCCCTGTGTGTCCGGGGGTGGGTGGGGCTTTACCAAGAGAATCCAGGGTCAGGGTTCCTGGCCCTAGGCCCCCACTTACCTTGGAAACTTTTGAGCACCCCTATCTGTCCAGGTACCCTGCACACAGTCCTGAGCACGGCTGGGGGGACCACCTCTGGGTACTGCATGCTGAAGCTGCTCTTCATCCAGTGGACACAAGCTCACTGTCCCCTGAGCCCACACAGGCCCTCCCTCACCCACCCCCGCCGCCTCCACCTCGGGTGACCACATACCCGCCCAGCGGGTCCTTCATATCCTGCAAAAGACGGAGGGAGGGAAGGTGGGTGGGGAAGGGGCCAAGCTCTACGCCCCACCCCCACCCCGCACCACCCTGGCCCCCCTAAGGTTGCCAATGCTGCCGCCTCCTTGTCTGCTTCCCGGGCACTCCCTTCCCCGCAATCGGGCACCGTCCTCACCCGGGCACGCCTGACCTCTGCCACACCGGGCTCCCACGCCCTCCGAGACTCTCCTCTCAGCCCAGGGCGGACGCCCGACGTCCAGCCGGTCAGTGCGGGCGGAGGAGCGGGTGGGGGCCGAGAGGCACTTCTGCCCTCGCCTCCTAATTCGGCGGGGATGTGGCCCACCCAGGATGTGGAGAAAGGGGGCAGGGGCTGCTATTGCACTTGGGTGCGGTGTGAGGACAGAGGGGACGGGGCAACAGACCAAGCCACCTGGGCATTTTCTGGAGCCTCCTTAGGAGTCTGCAGCATTCCCAGACGCCACGGTAACAGCTCTGGCCTGGGAAGTTACCAGGGATTTCTGATTCCAGTGGCTTTTTCTCTGGTTTCTGCAGCACGACCCTAAGTCTTGGCATGGGAATCTCACGCGGTGACACCCTTAGGCCCTGCTCACCAGAGTAAGTACCCACCAGCCACATGGGGCTTAAGCCAACTCAGTGGGTTGTGAACAGGCATTTTTTCTTTGTTTGTTTTTGAGTCAGAGTCTCACTCTGTTGCCCCGGCTAGAGTACCGTGGCGTCAGCCCAGCTCACAGCAACCTCAAACTCCTGGGCTCAAGCAATCCTCCTGCCTCAGCCTCCTGAGTAGCTGGGACTACAGGCATGCGCCACCATGTCCAGCTAATTTTTGTTTGTATATATATTTTTTAGTTGTCCAGCTAATTTCTTTATATTTTTAGTAGAGACAGGGTCTCGCTCTTGCTCAGGCTGGTCTCAAACTCCTGAGCTCAAACAATCCTCCCTCCCACCTCGGCCTCCGAGAGTGCTAGGATTACAGGCCTGAGCCACTGCGCCCCCTGCGGCCTGTTTGTTTGTTTTAAGAGACAGGGTCTCACTGTGTCACCCAACTAGAGTGCAGTGGTGTCACCATAGCTCACTGTAGCCCCAAACTCCTGGGCTCAAGTGATCCACCTCAGCCTCCCAAGTAGCTGGGGCTACAGGCACATGCCACCACACTTGGCTACTTTTTAAAAAAATTTTGTAGAGATGAGGTCTTGCTATGATGCCCAGGCTGGTCTCTAACCCTTGGCCTCAAGGAATATTCCCACCTCGGCCTCCCAAAGTGCTGGGATTACAGGTGGGAGCCACCGTGTCTGGCCCAGGCTGCTTTATAATAGAAGGCAAACCATCACCCAAGCTAGGGCACCTGGCGAACCTATCCAGGACAACCCACAGGGTGTCAGGCAGGACCACAGCATCCCGTATCGTGGTTGCCCATGTCTGTGGGACTTTGTTTCGGTGGCCCTTCCCCGTGGGGCTGCATTTGGTGCACGAGCTCATGTCCTCCTGCGTGTACAGGCAGCTTAAACCGGCATACAGAGGTGAGCGGCCGCTGCCCGACCCCAAAGGCCCTACACTCCCCACAGGGCTGCTGCCACCCGAGCCCCGCCTGCCGCACCTGCAGCATGTGGAGGGGCTCGCGCTGGCTCAGGTCCTCCAGCTGCAGCAGCAGCCTCTCCAGGGAGTGGCCCTGCTGGCCCAGTAGGGCCTTGTTCCCCTGAAGCCTGCTGGCCGTCTCCTCCTCCTCCTCCTTCAGGGCCTGGAGCAGCCTGCGCTCTTCCTCCAGCAGGCAGAGGCCCACCTTCTCGAACTCCCGCATGATGCACTCTCTCCGCCTCCTCACCTTGTTCTGGGGGGGAGGGGGCACCCCGATGTTGTGAGCGGGTGGGTGGCTCAGCGCCAGAGACACACCAGCACATCGCCCCCAACCCCCGGTGCCTGGTGACCCAGAGAAAAGCAGCAGCTCCAGCCAGGGCTGGGAGCTCCTGTCACCGCAGTGTGACGACCCTCTTAGCCACAAAGGCAACTTCCACACATCTGAACACCCTTTGCAAACAAACAAACCCACAAAAAACTAGGAGGTTCCCAGCAACCAATCAGAGGGCTTCGGTTTATCCGGGCAGGTACAATAAGAAAGTCCCCTCTGTTTTAACCCTGCCAGGAAAGGCGCTCTGAAACACAATCCTCTTTTTTTGGTCTGTTTCCGCCTTCTTCAGCCCCGTCGTGCCTATAAAGCCCTGTCCTCCGCTCAGCTCGGCTGAGCCCTTTTCTTTCTTTCTTTTTGTCTCTTTCATTCTTTCCTTCCCTTTGCTTTCCCTCTCTCTCTCTCTCTTTCCTTCTTGAGACAGGGTCTCGCACTGTCTCCCAGGCTGGAGTGCAGTAGTGTCATCACAGCTCACTGCAACCTCCAACTCCTGGGCTCCACTGATCCTCCCGCCTCAGCCTCGGGAGTAGCTGGGGCTACAGGTGCAGCCATCACACCAGCTAATTTCTCTATTTTTTGTAGAAACGGCCCAGGCCGGTCTCAAACTCCTGCACCCGACAGCCCCCGGCACCCACCTGCCACTCGTCTAAGGCCCGCTCCTCCTCGGCCTGCAGCTGCCCTGTCTTGACCATCTCCTGCCGCAGGTATTCCATGTCCTTCTGCAGCTTCAACTGCGGGATGCAAAACACCTCCGGCTGTGGGGTCAGCGGGCCCCGACCCCCGGCCCAGAGTCTAGACTGTGCTCGCTGAAGCTGCGTCCACACCGCAGATCTTCCTAAGGAGGGGGGACCAAAACACACCGCCCCAAAACACGCCACTCCAGATCATTTTGAGCTAAAAGCAATTAAAAGAGCAGGTGCAAGAATTGCTCTAACCTTCGCCTTCTTCTGCCTAAAAGCAGGAGGGGGAGAAAAACCCCAACATGTGGAAGACGGACGCCCTCCCAAGACCGGGAGAAAAGTCATGTTTTTATCACCAAAGGCAGGAAGTCAAAGCTAGAGGAATCTGCCCATCTCCTCGCTCCCGCACAGTCAGTGATTCGGTTCACCAGTGTGCGACTCTAACATGCTTTGGGGCTTTAGCTCCTTGGAAAGTGTTCCCTGGTCACTTTGAACTTATATCAAGTTCAGGTGTCCTCTTCCTGTTCATTTGTCTTCAATCAGTGTAATTCTCAAGGCCAGCCAAAAAACCCTCAGAAGGGAGAGGTGACACTGGCCTACCCCAAGCCCTGCGGCCTAGGCTCACCTTGTCCTCCCGGACGCCCCCCCGCCCGCCCCGGCGCGGCCCACCTTGTACTCCTGCGCAGCCTCGTCCACGGGCAGTGCCCTGTGCAGGCGGTGCTCCTTGGCCTCCCTGCACACCACGCAGATGGGGCTCCGGTCCTCCTCGCAGAAGAGCTTGAGGGGCTCCTGGTGCAGCGGGCACAGGTCGCGCCTCTGCAGGCCGGGGTGCTGCCGCGCCATCTCCGCCACCTTGGTCAGCAGCCGGTTGGGCCGCAGGTTCCTGTGGGGGGACGTCTCCCTGCACTCGGGGCAGGCGAAGCTGCCCTTCCGCCGCCGCCCCTTCTTGCCCTTGGCCTTCTCCCAGCTCGTCTGGATGCATTCGCGGCAGAAGTTGTGTCCACAGGAGGTCATCACCGGGTCGGTGAAGTAGTCCAGGCAGATGGAGCACGTGGCCTCCTCCTTCAGCTTCCTGGCAAGTTCCACGGCGTCCATGGCTCCTGGGGAGACACCAGGCCGGGCTGTCCGCGGTGAGGGACTCCGCGTGAGCCGTGACCCCGTAGTGTGCACACTTCCTCTAAGGCCTCCCTTTCCAGAGAGGGACAGGGGTCCAGTGGGGGGGGCCATAGCTGTCATGGAGGAGACACAAAAGCCTCGCTGCAAACTGCAAAGACCCTCCCTGGCCACTGCTCTCCGGTGAGTCTGGAGCCCACCCTGTCCCTTCTCTGGCTTCCCAGCTGGGTCTTTGCAGAGCATCCTGCCAAGCCACCTCCCTGGGTATCCACTCAAGTCCTCATCCGCAGGCCACTTTTGAGGTCTAAGTCGTTGCCCGCCTTTCGGGAAAAGCCTGTTAGGTCGGTGTAGGAGAAGCCCCCTGCCCCGACTCTCTCCACCTGCTGGCTACCTGCTGGCGGGCTGGGATCAGAGATTCTCCCCTGGGGCAACACTCCCGTGGTAGGGAGCTTGAATGAAGAGCCTTGTAACTAGTGCCTGAATAATTAACAAAATCTCCATACACCAAAGGAAAAAAGGATTGTCAGAGGAAAAAAGCTGTCTTCTGTTAGAGAGGGAGGTGCAGTGCCAAAAAGACAAACGTCTGTGCCCGGACAAATGCACATGTGCACACACAAATGTACCCATGCACACATGTAGGCAATCATGTGCGCATGCATGCACAAACACGCATGCACAGTCACACGTGCACACCCATGCATACACACAGATGCACACGCGTGAACACGCATGCACGTGCACAGAGGCACACTCATGCGCGCACAGGCACACACACGCATGCACACGGACGCCCTTTGAGTCTGAACAGTCGGGACGCCACGCAGTGGACGTGCACCGCCTTCGCCTGCCTGCTTCCCAGGGCTGCTAAGAGGACCCCCGAGGTAGAGGAGGGATTCGAAAATGTGTCTAAACTGCGAGCCCGACCCTCTCCCTCTCCCTCTCCCATTCTGCAGTCCCCTAAAGCGCCGGCGTCTGGAGTTTCCTGGACGTTCCCGACTCTGCCCCGCGCTAATCTCTGAGCTGCCGGCACTCGGCGCCGGCCCAGGGGCCCCGCGGGGCGCACCACTGCCCGCCGGGTCAGAGCCGGGGCAGGGCCGGTCCGAACGTCCCTCTGTGGCTGCCAGTCCCGTC
The DNA here is from genome assembly GCA_963574885.1 of Lepilemur ruficaudatus. NCBI lineage: Eukaryota > Metazoa > Chordata > Mammalia > Primates > Lepilemuridae > Lepilemur > Lepilemur ruficaudatus. The sequence goes on from CAUYRT010040513.1 coordinate 23,568, forward strand.
CGGGGACCCGTGCTCAGTCGGCCCGCGGTTCCACCGCTGCCCGGTCCAGGGCCGCCGGCGTCGGCGGGGAGGCGGCGCGGGCTGGGTCTGCCCCGCTGGCGAGGGGGCGGCGGCCGGGGGCTTTGTGGCGTCAGCTGGGGCGGGGAGCGTGGGGGGAGGAGCGCGGCCCGCGGGGGGTGGGGAGGCGGCAGGCGGCGGGCGCAGGGGGAGTTTGGGGGGGTGTCGGCCGCCCGGCGAGGAGGGCGGGGGGGGGGCACAGGGAGGGGCTCCACTGGCTGGGCGGGGCCTTCAGGGGCGGGAGCCTGTCCACGCGGGGTTGGGGCTGCCGGGGGCGGGGGCTAGGTTGGCCCCGGCGGGGGGTGGAGAGGAGTGTGCGGGAGCGGAGGGGGAGGGGGGCGAGGAGAAGGGGACGGGCGGGCGCCCGCGGTGGGGCGGTCGCTGCGGGGCGGAGAGGGCGGCAGAGCGGTTGAGGGGGGTACCACGGGGTCGGGCGCGCGCCGGGCTGGGAGGAGAGGCAGGGTCGCGGGACACTGCGAGGCCCTGCCCCCGTCGCCTGCGCGTCGTCGGCGTCCAGCCGGGGGTCTCAGGGAGGGGCCGTCCCATCCCTGAGACGGGGTTCGGTTCGGAGGGGCGGGGTGGGGGGAGGTCCATACACTGGGGCGGAGGAGGGGGTTCTTGCAGGTGCTCTAGGTGGTTTCTGCCAGTATGCCGACCCCCCCAGTCCTGACCCGGCCCTGGCCGGTGGCTGCGCCTGCCTGACTCCTGGGGGTGGAGGGAGGACACATGGGGAAACTGAGGCTCGGGGCATGCGGAGAGCTGGGAGCAGCGGGTAGGAATGGCCAAGCAGCACGGTTTAGCCATTGGGAGAGCGTGCGGGTGTAGACGGCTGGCTTTGCCTGGGCTCGCTTGGCTGGAGTGTTGTTTCTTGCGTGGTCTCTCCTCGCTGCCACGCACAGGACGGTCTGTGCACCGGGAGCGCGGGCTGGGGGCTCGCACGGGCCGACGTGGGGACACTTGTTGCTAATTCCCGCTTGTCCCCCACCCCCAAGCCTCTCCCTGTCGCTTACATCAGTGAGGGAATTCTGCCCTGAGGGTTTCCTTCAATTTAGAAAATACAATCAAGGATTAGGAAAAAAAATATTTTTTCAAATTTCAAACAAACACACGCAAGACAAGAGTACGATGAATCCCCATCTCTAAACCGCCCAAATCAGCATTTTGCTGTATTTGATTCCTCCGCACTGTTGTTTTGTCTTGGCTGAGGTTTTGTTTTTTTTTTTAAAGCAACTCCCCCAACAGCAGCGGTTTCACCCCTGCAAGCTTTATCAGCGTCTCTCAAAAGTGTATCTTACAAAGCGACAGGGCTTTGCCTATGAACAGCACTGACAATAATTCTACTTTATTGGACCTTTGGTCTGTCCGTATTCAGATTTCATCTATTACCTCAAAAGTATTCCTTTAAGAAGTTGGTCTTGGCGGGTGCCTGGCTCACCCCTGTAGTCCCAGCACTTTGGGAGGCTAGAGGCAGGAGGATCTCTGGACGCCAGGAGTTATAGACCAGCCTGGGCAACGTAGCTGCATCTCTGCAAAAAATAGAAAAATTGGCCTGGTGTGGTGGCACACACCTGTAGTCCCAGCTAGTCAGGAGGCTGAGGCAGGAGGATCACTTCAGCCCAGGAGTTGGAGGCTGCAGTGAGCTATGATCACACCACTGCCTTCCAGCCTGGGTGATAGAGCAAGACCCTGTTTCAAAATAAATAAATAAATAAAAATAAAAAAAATATAAGTGTTGGTTTGTTTGAGTCAGGGTCCTAACAAGGTGATGAGGTCTTTTAACACTTAGTAGTATCATTTCTCTTTTAGTTTTCTTAAACTTTTTTCTTCATCTTTGTCTTTTTTAGTAATGCTGATGGGGGTGGGGGTGGGGGGCAAAATGGCTTTCCTCAACCCTTCTAGGTTCTTTGGGCGACAAGTTATGTTGACATAAGGCAGATTAACGGGAGAAAAACCATTCACACGGGAGTCCCAGGAAAGATGGGGCTCAAAGGCCAGAGGAGTGGCCTGAGCTACTAGAAAGGACTAGGAGCTTGTGGGCTCTGGGAGGTGGCCGGGACAAGTTCTGAGCACGAGAGAAGGATGTGTAGTGAATGAAGGTTGTCGTGTCATGCGCAGGAGCAAACTGACCCAGAGGCAGCTTCTTCCCGAGAACCAGCCCATCTCTTTCCCAGGGTGGCAGTAAAGGGAGACCAGCCAGTGAGAACCCGCAGGGGCTGCTGACTCAGAGCTTGTGGGCAACAGGGGAATCAGATGCCACCACTTGCTTTTGACAGAGACTTGGAGGTAGACAGAGTGGGCAAGCCTTTTAGTGCTAAGAAGGAAGGTTCCAGGTGAGCCCTGATGGAGACTGTTGGCTTTGGGAAGCGGAGGCTGCTCGCTGGAAGCGGGGCATCCGCGGGGTGGGTTGGAGGAGTGCATTTGCCTTCCTCCGGTTGACCCTAAGTCGGCAGCGGGGGCTAAAATTCCACGGCAGCCAGTTATTAATCAAATCATGGCCATTCGGGACCGATGTTTGCAGGGGTTATATTTTGGCTTCCTGGATTTTCGCTAGAGAGAGATATCTGACTTCCTACAAGTGCACCTTACAGCAGGCAGGCTTCCTGGGCTGGGGTGCTGCTGCCCAGAGTTCTATTTTTATTTTGTTTTATTTTATTTGAGACAGAGTCTCACTCTGTTGTCCTGGCTAGAGTGCCGTGGCGTCAGCCCAGCTCACAGCAACTTCAAAGTTCTGGGCTCAGGAGATCCTCCTGCCTTAGCCTCCCGAGTAGCTGGGACCACAGGCATGCGCCACCATGCCTGGCTATTTTTTTTCTATATATTTATAGCTGGCCAATTAATTTCTTTCTATTTTTATTAGAGATGGAGTCTCGCTCTTGCTCAGGCTGGTTTCGAACTCCTGACCTTGAGCCATCCGCCTGCCTCAGCCTCCCAGAGTGCTAGCATTACAGGCGTGAGCCACAGCGCCCGGCCCAGAGCCCTTGTCTTAACCGGGTGTTCGTTTCTGCCGATGCTAAGCGTTTAGGCAAAGCTTAACTCTTGCAACCTATTGCCAATTAAAGAATCCCTAAAACCCATCTCTGACTCGTAAGCTCCTTCTTCGAGATGTTCCACCGTTTTGTGCCGAACCAATGTATACCCTCCGTGGATTGACTGATGATTTTACCTGTCATTTCTGTCTCCATGAACGTATAAAACCAAGCGGTATCCAGGCCACTTCAGGTGTGTTTTCTTAGGCTGTCTTGAGACTATGTTCCCTGGGCCGCAAGTAACTAATATTGGCTCAGAATATACCTCTTTAAGTATTTTGGCAGAATTTCATTTTTCCATCAACTATTTCCATCAACAGCCTCATGTCCAATGTCTGCAGCCCTGAAGCTTCGAGCTCTGGCTCCAGTCTTGCGCTTTGAGGTGAGGCAGAGGGAGCCTCCTCGTCTTCAACCAGATGCAGCCCCTCAAATAGCCGCAGGCCTCCGTTTCATCAACCGCCTCCCTTTCCCCAAACCTCACTCCCTGGCCACCAGGCTGTCCACTCTTCAGCCCTAATATGTGCGTGGCTGCCACCGTTTCTTACGGGACCTGGTTTCCAGACTTCTCACTAACATGAGTGTTTTCCTCTGCAGTCAGCACAGAGCCTGTGTCTGGCAGGGTTTTGTGCAGTGACAAACAGCCCCCGACCCCTGCGGCTCACCACTGCAGGGGTTATTTCTCACGTTCGCAGCACATGCATCATGGGCCTTGTAGGGGAGAAGGGGAAAAAAACACTTTCCTCTACCCTCTTATATTCTTTGAATGGGACTTGCAAATTAAGCCAACCCCCACCCCCAAAAAGAAACCCAAAGAGATTATGGAGGAAAAAACTGGCCTACACATTCTCATCTTACATTTTTAATTTTATATGCCCAGGGTCTTTACAACCAAGAAGTGAAAACCCAAAGAGGTGGTTACACTCGAGAGCTGCTATACTATTTTAATACAGGGCAACACATTGTAAAAGAGGAGGTTTGAGCTTCTAAGGGTAAATTGTGGTGCAGTGACTTGGGAATTCAGGGGGGAAACTAATAAGAGTTTTTGTTCAGACTGATCTTGGTGGCATCTCTGGTGACGAGTGTTTTCTGTCTGGTATGGGACAGGAGACACCTTTATAAATGCAAGTGTCCTTTACAGAAGGGAAATTTATGCCCTAATTTTAGGCAGAAAGAAGGGAGGCAGAGAGCTCTGTATGTGTTGTTTGCTGTTTCTCTGTTGACCTGAGTCAAAATAATCAGTATGCCAGAGTGGCATATTTGGGGGTGGGACATCCTGCTCCCTTCAGACTGGGGGGGGGGGTTTATGCAACACATTCTCACTCAGGAGGCCAGCTCACGGCCTGTATCATCTGGAACATTGCCAGTAGTGGGGTTCAAAACATGCTACCCTAAAATACGACTGTAGGAGACCAGAGTATACTTCCCCAAATATGACTCTTGGGCATGAGGATTCTTTTGAGCTGATATTTTTTTCTTTTGGAAACAGCAGACACAGAAGATCCTCTGAATACAAGGCGGGTGTTTGTCAGGGAAATTTACATCTATAAAGGAGATCTCCATCTGTAAGGCTGGCCCCCTTCTGCACCTGGGAGAGTCTCTAAATTACTAGAGCCTCTCACCAGTGGAGAAGGCACTGACTCAACTCTGCATAACGAAGCTTAGCCTTGTCTAAGGAACTTCTCCTCACCACCTCCCATACCTGCCCCAACCCCACTTCTTGGTTCAGGGAATTGCAGTATTTATACCTGAAGTCAAAGACACTTCGTGAGATTTAGTCTTAGAGACTTTCCTCTTTGGGATTTCTCTATCTCCCAGGTGTGCAGGTTATTAAACATTTTGTTCATCTTTCTCTTATTAATTTGCCTTTTGTCACAGGAAGGCCCCACCAAGAACTATAAAGGATAGAGGGAAATTATCTTTCCTCCCCTAGCACAGTCCTGAGGACAGGGGTCAGCAACTGTCAAGGCCTTAAATAAACAGATTCAGGATCTGTGGTCAAAAGTAGAGTTTATGTGAGCATAAGATTTGAGGAAGGCCACCTGGGAACACAGATTCCAAAGGATGGGAGTTAGTGCTCCAAAGTAGGGGAGTTTGGGGCTCATGTATACAGATGAGGTTTGGGAAGTTTACTGGGGTTTCAGCATGTTCCACACCAGGCCATCTTATGCAATCTGATTAGTCAAGGTGGTGTTCTTTTTGGAAAAGGTGTATTTAACATTCCACATTGGAGTCTTTTGTGCCATCTGGTCTGAGTTAGGTGCAAGATAATGTCAACTAAGCTACAATCCTAAGCTCTGCTGCCAACTGAATGCACCCCCTCCTAGCCAGAGAAACCTTAAAACTGAGTTCCTGGCCATGAAGGGAGGGGAGATCGGGCACGCCTCATTATACGCCCTCCCTTTTAGAGTTTAGACACAACAATTGACCAGGATTAATGTTAAAACAGATCATGACACTGACAAAACAGACTTTTTGTGACAATAAAATGCTAAATTATTAACAGGACCTCAGGCCATGCAGGGCAAACGTTAGATCGCCTGCAGGCCATCAGTCTAGTAGGTCACTTGTGGCTTGTCTGTGATTAACAGACTTCCTTATCTTAAAATGTTCTAAGCCTTTACACAAAGATTTATTTCTTTAACCAATTATAACTCAAAGAATCTTTGAACCCATCTATATCACCAAAACTCTCCTTTCTGCTATGTAACTAGGTGGACTTTTAGATGACATAGTATAATATGAATGACATTTGGTTTTTGTCCCCAGACACAGAGCTCCTAAAACCCTCAGAATTTCCCGAGAGATAGGAATGTCTTTTGTTATTCGTAAGGCATCTTTTCCCATCACACCTGAGTCTAAGCTACTGAGGTGACACGGGCGGGGACCCCTAGATAGTCTCAAGAAGGGGCTGGTCACAGAAAGACCAAGAGATAAGAGGGGTTGGAACTTTTCACTCCACACCCTGCCCCACCTGCAGGAAGGGGAGAGAGGCCAGAGATTACACTCTACAAAAGCCCTCAAACTCATCAAATGAGATGAGTTTGAACAACAACAACAAGATTGAACAACAAATCTTGTTGTTCAAGATTTGATGATTTTCTGGGTTGGCGAACACAGCAAAGTGTCCCAACTCCATGGGGACAGAAGCTCCTGCACTGGGGACCCTTCTGGAGCCTGTCTTATGGACTGGCTGTCCCTTTGTAATATCCTGTGTAATACACCCACAAACGTAAGTCAAGCGTTCCCTGAATTCTGCGAGCTGTCTCTTCTCAGAAGGGCATGGATCCATCCATGAGGGCTCCACTCTCATGACCTAATCACCTCCCAAAGGCCTCCTTCTTTAGGGGTTCGGATTTCAACATATGAATTTTGGGGGGACATAACATTCAGACCACAGCATTTTTTTTTTTTTTTTGGAAACAGAGTCTCGCTCTATTGCCCGGGCTAGAGTGCTGTGGCGTCAGCCTCGCTCACAGCAACCTCAAACTCAGCTCAAGCGACCCTCCTGCCTCAGCCTCCCGAGTAGCTGAGACTAACGGCATGTGCCACCATGCCCGGCTAATTTTTTCTATTTTTGTTAGAGACGGGGGTCTTGTTCTTGCTCAGGCTGGTCTTGAACTCCTGGCCTCAAGAGATCCTCCCATCTCGGCCTCCCAGAGTGCTAGGATTACAGGCATGAGCCACCGCGCCCGGCCCAGATCATAGCATTTTTTTTTCTTTTTGAATCCTCTGTGCTTGAAACATGGAGAATCTCGTGAGGGAATGGAAAGATTTCTGAATAATCACCAATAGTCGGAAGCAACCCAGAGGTCGTTCAGTAAGCGAATGGATAAACTACAATACGTCCAGACAATGAAATGTGATTCTGTTCTAAAAAGAAATGAGCTAGCAAGCCATGAAAAAACACAAAGGAACATAAAATGCTTGCTACTAAGTGAGAGAAGCCAATCTGAAAAGGCTCCATACTGTGTGATTCAACTATAGGACGTTCTGGAAAAGGCAAAACTGCGGAGACAGTGTTGGGATTATCAGCGGTTTCCAGGGGTAGGAGGAGAGAGGCAGAGCACAGGGCATTTTTAGGGCAGCGAGGCGCCTCTGTAGGATGATATAATGGTGGATACGTGTCCTTATACCTTTGTCCGAGCGCATAGAATGCACACCACCAAGAGCGAAGCCCAGTGTACGCTGTGAACTCTGGGTGACAATGACGTGTCACTGTAGGTTCCTTGATTATGACGAAAGGACTCCCCCAGCGGGCATGTTGATAATGGGGAAGGCTGTGTGTAGGGGTCGGGTATGTAGGGGAAATGTCTATTCCTTTCCACTCAATGTAGCTGTGAACCTAACTCTAATCTTAAAATATAAAGTCTTTAAAAACTTGGTCTGGTTTGGGAACCCCTCTGGCAGACCATCCCTGAGGGGGAGGCCACAGCAGGCGTTCCTGGAGAGCCTGTGTTGTGTTGGGGCTGAGGGTGCTCCAGGGAGGCTGGGGGACATTCCTAGCTAGAGCAGCCCAGCGACTAGGGCACACCGGAAGCTTCTAGAACTCAACTGGAGAGGCAGAAGGAATCTTAGGACCCTCCTATTGGCCTCACTGTCTGACCCTTTTTAAGGGATAGACCTTGGTGAGCGGCCAGGCCCCAGCCACAGGCTCCCCAGCAGGCACGAGCTGCCCTGTTCCCTGGGGCCATGCTGCTTCTTACCCGAGTCTGTGGGCTGGGGGTGGACGCCTGCCCTGAGCTGGACCATGAGCCCCTGGGCCTGACCATGTCAGTGTTCAGCTCAGGGGGTTGCCACAGAAAAATCACACAGTGATGAACACACTTGCATGGCACCTGACACGTGGTGGGTGCTCCAGGTGTCCACTGTCATGGGCTGAATTTTGTGCCCCCAAATTCATACGTTGAAGTCATAACCCCCAGGCCCTCAGATTGTGGCTGTATTTGGAGATGGGGCTTTAAAGAGGTGAATATGGTAAAATTAGGTCACTAGGGTGGGTCTAATCTATGACTTCTCATGGGAAGAGAAGTTGTGAGAAGCGATTAGGACACAGACACACAGAGGGACGACCGCGTGCGGACACAGGGAGAGGAGAGGACGGCATCTACATGCCCAGGAGAGAGGCCTCGGGAGGAACCAACCCTGCTAACACCTTGATCTTGGACTTTCAGCCTGAGTAGTATTTCTTTCTTTCCTTCCCACCCAGGACAAGGACTTCATAAAGCACAGAACAGGAACAGCGTCTGGACTTGCATGTATCACTAAGGAGTCTGGTATTGAAGGCCAGAGCCAACTTTCAACCCCAGAACACGGCTGTCCCTGAATACTCTCAGCTTTCGGGTAGCCCTCCAAGGATCTGTCACCCACCAACTTCTAGACACCCTAAAATTTAAAAGCTATGTTACAGTGTTACAGCTTTTAGAATTTGTCTAGCAGATTTTCCAGTCCTCACCGTAAGACCTCCACACACAAAATAAAATAAAAAAGATATGGCTTTCAGTTATGTGTGTACTAATTAGCTGATAAAGCTTTTTAATTTTGTTGTTTCCTTGCGTTGAGGAAAAAAAGATAAAAAAAAGGCTTTTAAATTTTGGGTCAACTGGATATAAACTGGACTCATATTTCAAAACCCACCACTGCCTACTGATAGCACTTAATATGCAGCCCTCGCTATTTATAAGAGCACCTTTTGCTACCAATATAATGTGGGCCTCCTTCACGCAATTATAAGCACCTTGAGAGCAGAGCGGGCAGTGACAGGAGGGGATGGGTTTTATCCCCTGTGTTCCCAGCACTGGGCAGTGCTGGGTCTCTATTAATTTTATAAAGTCCTTTTTTTTTTTTTTTTTTTTGAGACAGAGTCTCACTCTGTTGCCCGGGCTGTAGAGTGCTGTGGCATCAGCCTAGCTCACAGCAACCTCAAACTCCTGGGCTCAAGTGGTCCTCCTGCCTCAGCCTCCCGAGTAGCTGGGACTACAGGCATGTGCCACCATGCCCAGCTAATTTTTTCTATATATTTTTAGTTGACCAATTAATGTCTTTCTATTTTTAGTAGAGACAGGGGTCTCACTCTTGCTCAGGCTAGTCTCAAATTCCTGACCTTGAGCGATCCTCCCGCCTCGGCCTCCCAGAGTGCTAGGATTACAGGCGTGAGCCACCACGCCTGGCCAGTTTTATAAAGTCTATAGTGGCTAAATGAGTCCACTCTGCACGAAGGGAGAACAATCCTCACATCCTTACCCTCCCAGCGGTGCTCAGGGCGTCCCGATGTAAGTCCACCGTTGGGCACAGCCTCCCTCGCTGGAGGTGGTCTCAGCAAGCTGGGCCCTGCGCATCCCCGGAGCGCCAGCGCTCTGTTGGTGTTGTTGGGAAGCCCGTTTCAAAGTGCCGGCGACTGCTAAGTGAGCTAACTTCCAGGACAAGCATCCCCTCTGGACTCTAGGGTTGGGGTTTCCCACTGTCGACTTGGTGCAAGCTGAGTTAACGTCACACATGACTAGCTGGATTTCTCACACGTAACCAGCCAGCCTTCTACCCTAACTGGAGATAGGGTAACTAGCAACACACATAACTGGCTGGATTAACTGTAGACAGGCCGGCGACACACACACACCCCTAGCCCTCCTTCGAATTTCATGGGAGATAGGCCTAGTTAACACAGGAGTCACTGGACTTCCACCGTAATTGGAGACAGGCTGAGCTAACGCACCCAACTAGCGGGACTTCTCACGGAAGGTAGGCAGGCCTAGGTAACACACACAGCACTTGCTGGCCTGTGTAACCTAACAAGAAACAGCCTGAGCTCCAGCGCGGGCGCGCATGCTCTCACACACACGTCCACGTGTGCGCGCGTGCGCAGACTCTCAACTAGAGCGAGGCTGAGCTCCGCTGGCTGACCTGACCTGACTGGAAACGGGATGGCGTCCAGGCAGGTGTAGCCGGACCTCCAACCTGACCTAACTGGAACTAGACTAGACTGACGAGACTCCACTCGCCAACCTCCTGACCTCCCCAAGTCAGGGAGGTGGGAGTTCCCCAGTGAAGCTCAGGAACCCACGTGCTACAGCCCCTTTTATGACCAGGTGGGTGGCTCTTAAAAGAGCCTTTGGGGTGGTGACGACTGGTGGCTGCAAGCGCACAAGGGGCCTAAGCCCGCTCCCCGCGGATGCGGCGTGCCAGCTGGATATCCTTCGGCATGATGGTGACGCGCTTAGCGTGGATGGCGCACAGGTTGGTGTCCTCAAAGAGCCCCACGAGGTAGGCCTCGCACGCCTCCTGCAGTGCCATCACAGCCGAGCTCTGGAAGCGCAGGTCGGTCTTGAAGTCCTGCGCGATCTCCCGCACCAGCCGCTGGAAGGGCAGCTTGCGGATCAGCAGCTCCGTCGACTTCTGGTAGCGGCGGATCTCGCGCAGGGCCACCGTGCCGGGCCGATAGCGGTGCGGCTTCTTCACGCCGCCCGTGGCCGGGGCGCTCTTACGAGCCACCTTGGTGGCCAGCTGCTTGCGCGGTGCCTTGCCGCCGGTTGACTTGCGCGCCGTCTGCTTGGTGCGAGCCATGCCTCCGAGTGTTACAGCGAGTGTTACAGCTGCTATCACTAGCTCTGCCTCTCTCTCAGTGCGATCAAGCCTCCTGCGGTGCCCACTTTTATAGAGCCTACCGCATTCCCATTGGCCGGCCGCAGGGTGGCGCGATGACAGACTACGCTCTGATTGGGCCCCGCTCTTACGCCTGCCCTTTATATTCGCGCCCGTTGGTTGTGGCACCACAGCTAGCGCCTGCAGAACAGAGCGGTGGTCGGGGTAGGCCAGGGCGGCCGGAGGGTACAGGCGCTCTCGTGTCCTCTCAGTACTCCTTCCTCTCGATCCTGGCTGGGGTAGGGAGAACCTTCTAGAAGCCAGCACTCCGCATTCCACCTTTACACGATGACCATGTTCAGTTTTCTCAAGGAAAACAGTCGAGGTTAAAGGGATTCCCTCATCCTTTATGGCCTGCAAAGAAGCCCCTTCCCCATATGACTCAAATGAGATTTAGGATACTGGAGGAGGGAAAAAATATGCATTTCTGGCATATTAACTATTTTCAATTAAAGGCATTAAAAAAATAAATAAACCAGCAGCTGCGAAAAGCTCACATTGACCTTGGTGATGTTTCTGCAAAGCGGGGATGAAACCCCCGTGGAAGACGTCCTTCTCGTACTGGAAGGAAAGTAACGTTCTTACCCTCAAGGACCGGAACGGGAGCTGCCACGGTTTGGAGGTCCGTCCCCGCCCCCCCAAAACCGGACGTTGGAACTCGATCCCCAGTGTCGGACGTGGGGCCTAGTGGGGTGTGGGGTCCTGGGGGGCAGCCCTCACCGTCCCAGCCCGCAGCCACCCTGGTGCGTAGGCTGTCAGCGCGAGCGTTTGTGTCAACCCCGCTGGCATCGGGCTGCTTTCGTTGCTTGGGTAGCCACTGGCACGAGGTGCTCTGCGTTCCCTTAGGGTCCCGTTTTCGTCTCCCCCTCCTGACTCTGAGCCTGCCTAAGAGCGTCTCCACTTTGTGTGGAACCCACGGTTACTCTGCTGGAGCCTGGCTGGCGTGGTGGCCGTGTTAGGTCTGGAGGAGGGTAAGCAGGCGGCAAGGAGGGGGCTAAGGGCGGAGAGCAGGAACCGAATTCCTGGTGGGAACATGCATGATAAAAAGTTCCTAGTAACCTAGAGCTCATTACCATCTAATTGGCATTATATGGGTGGAGCTTTGTGGAAAATTCTAGAAAAGGTGCATGCGCAGAAAGGGAAATTTACATGACCTACACTGTCACCACAACCTGTCATGAAATCTGTTTTGTAACACTAACCTGTCAATCACCCCAAAGGCGGGAAACAGCTACCAATCCCGCCAGGGGGAAGGCGGGACAAACTCGTAGGCTTACAAAAGGCGACACGTGCTCAGCCTTCTGCTTTCTCCATCCACTCCTGGGGAGTGACCTGTTCCACTCTCTCTCTGGAATGTATTTTCCCTTCGTGTAGCTTCCCTGACTTTTGTTCCTTTGCGTGGTAAACTGTGTCTGTGATCACTCTGTCATGGGCTGACTGGGTACCAGCGCTCATTGTCCACACTGGGAACGAGGACCAGGGAACGTCCACACGGACAACCGAACAGTCGGGTGTGGGCGACAGGAACACTCCACAACGCTGTGATAGAATCTCAGCCTCTCATTGGGCCTGTGTCCCTGGCTGCGACCTCCGCAGGTGTGTCTCAGCTGTGTTTCCCCCTTTCCACGTGACGTTAATTTTATATGTTTTCATAACTTACTTCAATATAACTGATTCCCTTATAATTGGTTTTTAAAAAAAAATTTTTTTAATGCATTTAAAAACTTTCTGAGACAGGATCTATGGGCTTCATCCAACGGCCAGAGGGTTATTTTTTTTTTTAATTTATTAACACCGTGAGGCATAGCTGTAGATTTCCCTCTGTTGAAAAGCTCTGCGTGCCTGAGAGTAACCCAGCTCCGTTCGCGCAGTGGGGACTTGCCAGGCAGGTTGGTCTTTGGGTTCCGATTGGCTGACATCCTGTAGCTGTTTTAACCAATTAGAGAGCTGAACTGGAAGTAGCTGATTTACATGTGCACTTTTATCCAATCAGATGTTACATTCGCTAAGCCCTCATTTGAATATAAGCCATATAAATAGGACCAGCTGCGTGGCTGGCTTTTGCGGAGAAGTGTGCTCTCCCAATTTGAGGTCCGTTTCTAAACTTAGGAAGACTTGACCATCAGATGGCTTATGTTCAGAATGAACAGGGCTGGGTGACAGGCTCTGAGGTCACATACCTCTGGTCTAAAAGTGTGCAGGTCTCCACCTAGTTCCCCAGCTATAAGGGAACAAATTACTTATATGTCTAGTAAAAGCCGGTCGGCTGAGTCAGCTCTTTTTGCGACTACAGCTTGTGAGACACTCAGCTTAATTCCAACTGAGTTTGATGGAATTGGATGGAAGAAGATTGAACTCCTGTAGAGTTTTATGGAATAACCAGTTCCATCAATAGAAAGCATTTCCTTGAGTTCTCTGTTTCACAAATGCCATGGAAACAAGCACATTACTTTTATTTTTTTTTTATTTCTGCCTTGTGAACAAACCAAATTACTTTTTGATAGTAGCCAGGGTTCGTTTCAATGGATTCTAGCTGGCACAGGGATTTCTTTTCTTTTCTTTTCTTTTCTTTTCTTTTCTTTTCTTTTCTTTTCTTTTCTTTTCTTCTTCATTTTTTAGAGACCAGGTCTCACTCAGTCACCCAGGCAACATAGTGAGACCTCATCTCTACAAAAAAATTTAAAAATTAGCTGGGTGTTGTCCGGAGCCAAGAGGCCCGGCCACAGCCTTGATGCCTGAGCCTTACCCTCCCCCTCATAGCTGAAGTTAAGTTTCTGTTTCCCAGGAATGATAAGTTTTGCTTTGCAGCCAATGACGTGGCTTTGCATTTGCTATCCCTCTGATTGGATGCTTTTGGATGCCTCATTTACAT
>CAUYRT010040516.1:0-18064 GCA_963574885.1 Lepilemur ruficaudatus
TAGAAAGAAATTAATTGGCCAACTAAAAATATATAGAAAAAATTAGCTGGGCATGGTGGCGCATGCCTGTAGTCCCAGCTACTTGGGAGGCTGAGGCAGAAGGATTGCTTGAGCCCAGGAGTTTGAGGTTGCTGTGAGCTAAGCTGATGCCATGGCACTCTAGCCCAGGCAACAGAATGAGACTGTGTCTCAAAAAAAAAAAGAAAAAAAAAATGCTACTCCAGTGAATGCATGAATGATAAGAAAGCGAAACAGCATTATTACTGACATAGAGAAAATTTTAGTGGTCTAGATAGAAGATCAAGCCAGCTACAACATTCCCTTAAACCAAAGCCTAATCCAGAGGAAGGCCCTAACTCTCTTTAATTCTATGAAAGCTGAGAAAGGTGAGGAAGCTGTAGAAGAAAACGTTGAAGTTAGCAGAGGTTGGTTCACGATGTTTAAGGAAAGAAGCCATCTCCATAATAGGAAAGTGCAAGTGATGCAGCAAGTGCTGATAGAGAAGTTACAGCAAGTTATCCAGAAGATCTAGTAAGATCATTGATGAATGTGACAACATTAAACAACACATTTTCAATGTAGGCGAAACAGTCTTCTATAGGAAGGAGATGCCATCTAGGACTTTCATAGCTAGAGAGGAGAAGTCAATACCTAGCTTCAAAGCTTCAAAGAACAGGCTGACTTTCTTATTAGAGGCTAATGCAGCTGATGACTCTAAGTTAAAGCCAATGCTCATTTACCATTCTGAAAATCACAGGGCCCTTATGAATTATGCTAATGTACTCTGTCTATGCTCTAGAAATGGAACAATAAAGCCTGGATGACAGTAGATCTGTTTACAGCATGGTTTACTGAATAATTTAAGCCCACTGTTGAGACCTACTGCTCAGGAAAAAAGATTCTTTTCAAAATGTTACTGCTCATTGACAATGTACCTAGTCACCCAAGAGATCTGACGGAGATATATAAGGAGATTAATGTTTTCTGCAGCCCATGGATCACGGAGTCATTTCAACTTTCAAGCCTTCTTATTTAAGAAATACATTTTGTAAGGCTATAGCTGCCATAGGCAGTATTTCCTCTGATGGATCCAGGCAGAGTCAATTAAAAACCTTTTGGAAAGAATGCCATTAAGAACATCTGCGATTTACGAGAAGAGGTCAAAATATCAACATTAACAGGAATATAGGAAAAGTTGGTTCCAACCCTCATGGATGACTTTGAGGGGTTTAAGACTTCACTGGAGGAAGTAAAGATGTGGTAGAAATAGCAAGAGAACTAGAATTAAAAGTGGAGCCTAAAGATGTGACTGAATTATTGTAACCTCATGATAAAACTTGAACAGATGAGGAGTTGCTTGTTATGGATGAGCAAAGAAAGTGGTTTCCTAAGAAGAAACCTACTGGCGAAGATGCTGTGAACATTGTTGAAATGACAACAAAGGATTTGGAATATGACATAAACTTAGTTGATAAAGCAGCAGCAGGATTTGAGAGGATGGACTCCAATTTTGATAGACATTCTGTTGTGGGTAAAATGCTATCAAACAGCATCACATACTACAGAAAAATCTTTGGTGAAATGAAGATTGAAGTTAGTTGACTGACTTCATTGAAATTGCCACAGCCACCAAGCCTTCAGCAACCACCAACCTGATCAGTCAGCAGCCATCAACGCTGAGGTAAGACCCTACCAAAAAGATTACAACTTGCTGAAGGATCAGATGATTGTTAGCATTTTTAGCAATAAAGTATTTTTAAATTAAGATGTGTATTTTAGATATAATGCTATTTTTAGATATAATGCTATTACACACCTAATAGACTATAGTATAGTGTAAACATAACTTTTACATGCAACAGGAAATAAAAAAATTCGTGATTCACTGTATTGTAATATTCAATTTATTGCAGTGGTCTGAAAGCAAACCCAAAATATTTGTGATAGAAAATATGTAATCCCAATCTCAATTTTCCCCCACTTTAAGAAATCATCCTGAGGTCAGGCACAATGGCTTACACCTGTAATCTCAGCATTTTGGGAGGCTGAGGCAGGAGGATCACTTGAGTCCAGTAGTGAAATAGCAGCCTGGGCAACACTTTTTTGTCTCTACAAAAAATTTAAAAATTAGCCAGGCATGGTAGGGCACACCTGTGGTCCCAGCTACTCAGGAGGCTAAAGTGGGAGGATTGCTTGAGGCCAGGAGTTCCAGGCTGCAGTGAGTTGTGATTGCACCACTACACTCTAGCCTGGGTAACACAGCAGGGCCCTGTCTCTGAAAAAAAAAACAAGAAAAAAAAGGGAAAAAAAAAGAAATCTTCCTGACTTTGCAAGACAGAAATGGTTTTATATTACTGAGTTGTTCTCATAAGGCATATAGTCTGCAACACTCCCTGGAACCTTACAACTTGCTGCCTTGTATGGCTAATTATTAACCTTTTTTATAAATATCTATCTTCCCAAATAGTGTGGATTTCCTGAAAGTGTGGACGAGGGTCATATCAACATGTTCTCCCTGGTGCTCAGTAAGCAGCAGATACTGAATATACATTAGCTGATTGACAAGTATTTGCACAAAAGGAAGGGCCTGTGGAGCAGGAGGAGGGACCCCACCTGGAAAACAGCCCCTCATGCCCCACCCAGTGATAGGCTGGCACATCAAGAGCAGAGGTAAGAAGGAAGGGCCTGCAAGAACCTCAAAGCACTAAAAGCACTTGGGAAGTTTCACTTTTCCAATTTCATTTGCAAAGAAGTTTAGAATTGGCAACACTTAAGTCAGGACCAGTTACCCTGGCTTTTGGACCTCTACAACGTGAGTTAGGTGATCAGCTTTAAAAATCCTTTGTTGGTACTAAATGAAAACAATACCACTGGTGATATTTAATAAACATGTAGAACTTCAGACCTAAAAAGAAAACTCACCACATGTTGTGTTCAAAAACTTTGGCTGGGTCAGTTAAAATCCTTGATCCCAGAGGGGCCACTGGATGGTACCCACTTTGGTATCTGTGTGACACCTTTCCTAGCCTTAGACAGGAAGTGGAATTTTTCCAAATAATATTCATCCTGAGCAGTACCTGAAAAGTTACAAATGATTAATTAGTCATTATGGATTAAATGGTGTATTGTTTATCTAATAACCAAAATCTGGTCCCTAAGGTTTACAACCTGAGAAAGGACATGAAAACCAAAAACTTTTACATGAAAAATAGGCATGCCAGCTTCTCTCCTGAGGTATTTTCTGGCCAGGAAAGGGGAAAGGAATATTTAGGGTAGGTGACATTGGCCAGCATTATTTCTATGCCACAGCCTTGATCAACTTTGCTTTGCTAGGTATTTGCTTATTTAATTTTTAGTACATGATCAAAGCATGTAAGCCCAGATCCTGAATTTTATGTATTATATTAAGGACAGTTTTTTAAAACAGTGATTTTCTTATTTTGTTTTGGGAATTCTAAGCATACATATTTCTGAATAATATTTTGTGACTACTAGACCAAAAACCCAAGTATAGTAGAAAAATAAGAAAATAAACCTGTAAGTCTCATTCTTCATGCTCAACTGAATAATAAGAAAATCAGTCAAATAAGTAAATAAATACTATATTAAGACAGAATCTCAGCAATTCTTAATTCTAACGATGCTGTATACATATATTTTTAAGGATAGTAACACAGTTGCAAAATAGATGTCCCTATACAAAATGCATGCTTAAATCCTAGCTCAATGAGAGAATCACTAGTTGATTAGCCCAAATCTATCCCCATTTCTGGAAGAATAACTTAAACAAACATTTAAAGAGTATGTCATCTTAATTATGTACTAGTAAATATGTCACTTTAAAATCTTTATGGAAAAGTATTTAAAAGATGTTTTAATGAGCTTACATTTTCCAATAGGAATTCATTGTAATACTGCTTGACATATCAGCTATTCATCACAACATTCAGCCTAATGCTGTAAGCTGTCAGGTAGAAATAAATGCTAAAAGGTGTGTGTACATAATATGCATTAGGGACTATTGGAGGTGCTATTAGGCATAAAAATGCCATGTGCTGTACACCCTTTACCACCTTACTGAAAATGAATGGGTTTTAAGACTGTGAATTCCAAAATGAACTGCAGAATGTCAAAAATATGTCATTGTCCTTTTAAACATAAAATTCAAAATTTCTCTTTTGGAAGAAAAAGGGGGCTTTGTTATACACACCAAAAATACTGTAATGGTTCCATTCAAATGTAACTAACAGTGATGAGAAACAAAACATTCAACAGCTAGTGCAGATGTGCCTTGTTTGTTTTCCTTTCTCCACTAAATGCAAGCTCTTTGGGTGGAGGCAAATGAAATGAAATGCTCCGCCTACCACTACCTTCATCCTGATGTGCCTTTGTTCTTTTTCCTTGCCAGTGTTCCACATAAGACGAGCAAAACCCTACCTGCAAAATTATTTTTAGAGCTCTTTCTGCACTGAATATAATTCATAAAATCTTCTGAATGCTGAAAAGTAGAAACTGATTACACCTAGAAAGAGAGGCAATTCATGCTTAAAAGTGTGAAATGATGTAAACGTTTCCCACCCAGAAAGCCAAATCAAAATGAAATTTCAATCCTTCAAATAATCATGTGATACTTTATCTATATCTATCTATATATAGAAGAGGAAGAGAGAAGAAAAAAAAAAGGCAAGGGTGTCTCTCACTATAAATGACCGAGAACCTCCGTAGACAGTCAGAGACAAAAGACATAACCAGACTGGATATTAGGCAATTTAGGAAAATGTCAGAGAAGTGCGTGCCTTGCTGCCTGCTAGCCTGTGGAGAGAGCATTGTGTGGCCAGGGCCTAAATATGTGGTTCCCTGCTTAGGCAGCTGTTTCTCTAATTAACCGCACAAACATCTTTATGTATTTCATTTATTTATCTGTAACAGTCACATACAGCCTTGTGTTGCTATTTATCTTTTTTATTATATAAGTATATAATAAACTTATATAAAGGAAAATATATAATATAGATAAATACATAATAAAATTATATAAATGCCTTTTTAACTAAATTGCTAGCTTCTAGAGGCAGTACCAAGTTGCTCATGAATTGTTTGACTGGTTACATAAAAATGATACTTGTTTGACTTAAATTTAATTGCAAGGAAGTTATTTCATATTTTCCAGGGTAGCTCCTAAGATCCTTGCAGGGAGAAAGAAGGAAATGACAGAAGAGTGTGACACTATATAGGCGGCTATCCAGTTATTAACCACAATGATTAACAAATATCTGCTTTATATTATGACTACCATGTTAGCTTAAGGTTTACTAGGTCAGGGTTCCATTTTGTGATGGGAAAAGAAGAGAAGGGCAGGGCCAGCCCCAGATAGAATTCTGGTAAAGGAAGTTGGTTTTTGCCACCAGAATGACCCACTCCCTATATGTTCCTTCTCTTAACTGTCTTTTGGCATAATCAAATTTGAATATGAGATATTATCTGCATAATGAAACTGTGTGGATATGTAGTATATTTATTTGAAATAACACAAAGAAGTTTAAAATATTTAAAATATTTTTATTTTATATAAAATAATATAAAATTTTTATATAAAATTTTATATAAAATACTATTTTTAGTTTAAAATATTCCATTTACCCAAAAGAAGGCAGGGACAGAACAGAGGAATTAAAAACAGATGGAACAAATAGGAAACAAATACCAAGATGGCATATTTAAACTCAGTCTTATCAATAATTTCATTAAATGTAAATGGACTCCAATTAAAAGGCTTAGAATATCAACGTGGATAAAAAAGCAAGACCTAACAATATATTGTCTATAGGAGAACTACTTTAAATATAAAGACACAAATATATTAAAATTAAAAAAGATGCAAACACCACATGAGAAAGCTGGTCAGGCTATATTGATAGGGAAAGTAGACTTCAAGGAAAAGACTATTATAGAGATAAAGAGGGCATTTAATAATGACAAAAGCCAATTCATCAAGACAATATAGCAATCTTAAATGTGCATGTACCTAATAACAAAGCTGCAAAATAAATGAATCAAAAATGGACTGAACTTTCTAAAAGGAGAATTAACAAATTCATAGTATAATAATACTGGAAGATTTTAACAACTCTCTTTCAGTAATAAATAGAACAATCAGCTATCAAAAATTCAATGAGGTTATAGAAGATTTGAACATTATCAACTTGACATAAATGATATTTATAGATAAACACTATACCTAACAACAGCAGAATATACACTCTTTTTAAGTGAACATGGAACCTTCACTAAGGTAGACTATATAGGCTGGGTTATAAAATAAGTTTCAATAAATTCCAAAGTATTGAAATCATACAGAGTATGCTTTCTGACTTTAATAGTATTAAATGTTAATATTTTTGATCAATTGACTCGTTAGTAAATATCCCTCTTTATCTCTGGTAATAGTCATTTTTTTTGAAGTCTACTTCATCTAATATTAACACAGCCCTACCAGCTATCTAATGTAACATTGTGTATGGCATGCCTTTTTAAAAACATTTTAGTCTATTTATGTGTTTACATTTAAAGTGCTTCTCTTATAAGCAGCATATTGTTGATCTTTGCTTTTTTATCCAAACTGACAATAATATCTAGAAAAATTCCCAAATATTAAGAAATTAAGCAACACCGTGGTAAATAACCTATGGGCCAAAGACTAAATCTTAAGGGTAAATAGAAAATATGTTGAACTGAATGATAATGAAATCTCAAAATATCAAAATTTGGAGGATTCAAATAAAGCAGTGTTTAGAAGGAAATTTATAGTTTTAAATGCCTCTATTAGAAAGGAAAATGATCTCAAATCTGTGATCTCAGCTTCTATGTTAACAAGCTAGAAAAGTAAGAGTAAATTAAATCCAAAGTAACTAGAAAGAAGGAAATAATTTTTAAAAAGCAGAAAACAATGAAATAGAAAATGGAAGACATAGAAAAAAAATCAAAGTCAAAAGTTAGTTCTTTGAAAAGGTTAATAAAATGGATAAACTTCTGGCAAGACTGATACCCAAGATAAATTTCTGGTAACAGGAATGAAACAGGAGATGTCACCACAGACCCTACAGATGTCAATAAGCTTATATTGGGATATTATAGGCAATTTTATTCTATTCATTAGATGGGACAAATTCCTTGAAAACCGTAAGTCAACAATAATAACTTAAAATAACAAAAGAGAAAATCTAAATAGTCCTAAATTTATTAAATAAGTTAAATTTACAATTAAAATCAAAACAAACATCCAATGGAAGGGCTACTATTTAAAAAAACAGAAAATAAGAAGTATTAGCATGTGGAGAAACTGGAACCCTTATACATTACTGTTGGAATGTAAATTATGCAGCTGCTGTGTGAAACAGTATGGCAAATCCTCTAAAAAAAATTAAACATAGACTTACCGTAGGGTCCAGCAATTCTACTTCTTGGTATATACTCAACAGAAGTGAAAGCAGGGACCAAAGAGATATGTGTACACCTATCATAGCAGCATTGTTCACAGTAGACAAAAGCTGACAAAAGTATCCGTGGAAAGACAAATGGATAAACAAAATGTGATAAACACATATAACAAAACATTATTCAACCCTAAAAAGAGAGGAAGTTTTAATGCATGCTACAACATGGGTTAATATTAAAGACATTATGCTAAGTGAAATAAGGCAGTTTAAAAAAGGGCAAATATTAGATGAATCCTCTTAAATGAGGTTCTGAGAGTAGTCAAGTTCATAGAGGCAGAAAGTAGAAAAGGTTGGAGCAGTGGCTCACACCTGTAATCCTAGCACTCTAGGAGCCTGGGGCAGGAGGATCACTTGAGGTCAGGAGTTCAAGACCAGCCTGAGCAAGAGCAAGACCTTGCCTCTAGCCAAAATAGAAAAAATTAGCCCAGAGGCTAAGACGGGAGGATTGTTTGAGCCCAGGAGTCTGAGGTTGCAATGAGCTATAACATCACTGCCACTGCACTCCAGCCTGGGTGACAGAGCACGACTCTGTCTCAAAAAAAAAAAAAAAAAAAGAAAGGAAGAAAGAGAGTAGAGTAGTGGTTGGCAAAGGCTGGGGAGAGGGGAGAATGGAGAATTAAATGGGGGGAGGAAATGGGGACATGTAGGACAAAGCATACAAAGTTGCACATATGTAGGATGAACAAATCTAGAGATCTAATGTACCAAATGAGGACTATACTCAATCATGTTGTATTGTATTGGGGATTTTTGCTAAAAGAGTAGATTTCAGATGCTCTTGCCACACACACACAAAGAGGGTAACTATGTGAGATGATATATATGCTAATTTGCTTGACTACAGTAACCATTTCACTAGGTATACGTATATTAAAACATCTTGTTGTAGACCTTAAATAAACACAATTTTAAAGGGAAGCTGGACAAAAAAAGTTTTTAAAAAGTACAATTTCATTTGGGGAAAATGAAAAAGTTATGGATATGGATGGTGGTGCTGTCTGCACAGCAATGTAAATATACTTAATGTCATTGAACTCTATACTTAAAAAGGATTAAAATGTAAATTTTATGTTATGTATATTTTATCACAATAAAAAACCTTCTCACAAAGAAAACTGCAGGCACAGATGTCTTCGCTAGTGAATATCAAACATTTAAGGAAGAAACACCACCAATCTTATACAGACTGTTTCAGAAAATAGAACACTTCTCAACTTGTTTTATGAGGCCAGTATAACTGAGATAATTGCACATTTGTGTGAAGTAAAGGTTTAAATACTGGCCACATTGTTACACTGCAGTTTTCCCATAGACTCAGTGCTTCCCATTATAATTTCAAGTTATCAAGTATTTTTCAGGAACAAAACTTGAGGGTATCTAAAAGGGGGAACCTGGGTAAGAGTTTTCTCGGCTTGTCTTGGTGTGCTTTAATTGTGAAGGCTCATGTTTAGTTTGTGTTATTCCAGTTGAGTGCAGAGAAAAAGAAAGAAAGCAACAGAAATCACAAATCCTGGTGAGGTGTTTGAATTTTATTTACTGTATGAAAAACGTGTAAATGTGGTCCTGACCTTTCACCCCCTCAGACTAATTCTGCCATCAAATTCTGGTGTATATAACCAAATGCCATTTCTTCTACTTACTTTGCCTATAGGTTTCCACTGTCAGCTCACCATCCTATAGTGATTCGTCCTCTTGAATCCTGTAAAGGCCAAAATGAAACAGAATGAGCATGACTTGAGGGTCAGGGCCCCCTGCAATCTCAATGCCAAGACTCAGGCATGAATAGGCAATTGGCTAAAGCAATCACCAAGGAGGAGACCCAGAGAGGAAGTGAAGCTCATACAAGTATGAGATCGCCAGAGTGTCATTATCAACAGCATTTGTTATGCTACCAACTGTAAAGAGGTGTACCATGAAGAGCTAACAGATTTCCTATCAGCTCTAGGTGTAGGTAGGTATGTGCCTGTTTTAGAAGGCAAGGAAAACAACAAATATATAAAATGACTTCAGGGAGAAGATGGTTTTAATACTTACCAGTTTTCTGAGCCAACCACCACCACCACCACAATGAGCTTAGTAGCAAAAGAAGTCTTGATAGAGAAGTATGACATGTGGAGAACAGACCTCTGCCTCAACTACAAATTTTAGCTAAATGCTTTGTCTTCTACTAAAATGGAGCCCTTTTTACAATAATTCACACATCTGTCTGACCATACCAATAAACTGTAACATAATCTACTGGAACAGGTAAAATGTATGAAACACAGGAAAAAGTGCTTCTTAAATAATTGCAAATTTTATTTTTGTGGAGCAATATTTTAATAACTTTTTATTATTAAAAGGAGGATTTTAGTTAAAGGAAATACTCTAAAGTATATTGAAAGAAATATTTTAGGAAGTAAAGCACCAATTCCAATTTATTTTTCATATAAATCTTAATTTAAAAAAAATTATGTATTTACCAGGTGTGAGGTCCTGTTCTAAGCACTTTACATACAGTATGTTATCTTATTTAGTTTCCATTTTCCTATCAAGGGGTACTATTTTAGGTAGAACCTATAAAGGATGAAGTAAACTAATATGCTAAGGACACCCACATAAAAACTGGCTTTGACTCAAATCCAAGCAGTCTAACTGGAGAGCCCATGCTCTACCTTTTTGTACTTTTCTTTCCTTTTTTTTTTGTTTAACAGCTTTGTTATCCATATATGTATTATTGACTCATTTGCCTTCTACTTTTGAATACCACATATACAAGAAGGATCATGGTACTAATTCTCCAGTTTTCACTAGGGTTGCTAATTTGCTGCAACTGATTTAAGGAGGCCTAGAATGCCTTCTCTCCCTTCATCTATCTCAACTCTGTTTCTCCTCTTGGGCCTTAATCAAAGAGCAAGCAATGCCACTGGGAGGCACGTGTCCCCAGATTTAGGAGAGCAGAGTCATTCTCTTACCAGTACTCAAATCTCAAGACACAGGCAAAGGGCTCTTGCACCACCTAATTAATGTAACATCTTGACACCCAGGTCTTTTCACTGGTCTTCTGCTTGCACAGCTGAGGAGTACAGGCAAGGAAGGGCTTCTTAGTTCCCTTGCTTTTTAAGTTTGATCCTAAGATTGCCTTCTTATATTTTAATATTAATACTATTAGAGGAACACCAAAGAAACAGTAAATAGTACTGCTGTTTGTGTGAACTGAAAATGATTATCCTTGGAGCACTTCACTGGCTCTGGAAAAAACTCTTTGTAAGACTCCCCAAGAATGATTCCCGGTTGTCTCAGCTAGCTGAAACCTCAGGCAAAGAAACTGCTGTTAATCATACACTAAATGCCTATCCACCATTTAAAAGTTAACTCTCCCTCAATGTTTCTTGAATCCTGAGCATCCTTTAAATAAATAAATTAGTGAGATATTCATGTTTTCACCTTTGTAACTGTTCAGCTTTTCTTCTCAGCTTGGAAGCTGGTACAAAGGTTTCATTCAGAGAAACAAACATCATCTAGATAAAGCTGCACTAAACATTACCGGAGAGGCTAGAATTAATGAGAACAAATTAAAGTACTATTGTTGTACTCTTTTAGAGAGTGAAAGCCAACAGGTAAGGAACACTTAAGTCTGAACTACACTGCAGTAAAAACTGAAGCTTCTATTAACTCTGGCAATTTTAGAGAATTCCGAGGGTGACTGTCTGCCAGGCAAACAGCTCTGGCAACTCACACATCTTGTTTTAATCTTGCTTTGGATGGTTATAATTTCAGGGTATAAATAAAGTCATTAGCAAGAACAGAAGAACAATAATTACAGTAAGTATTTGCAGAGCACTTTGATCACACTATGACGTCAGTCACTGCAGCTTCACAATGGGAATCTCATGCTTAGTGTTTGCTCACCATAACTGCCCTGAAAGGCAACTATGTGATGCTCTCACTCACACAAAAAGAGGCTACTGGGATGCAGAAGTTATTTCTTTAAAGGATTTCATGTAAACCCATCTCAGACCTCAATCCAAAATATATGATGTACACCATTCTAATTATTCTATAAGTTGTCTCCAAAAGCGTTATGCCAGACCAGAATGAAATCAGTTTTAACTCACCTGACATTTCACACTTGTCTGTGCTACAGTAACTTTTGGAGTTGTTAACCAAATTTAGTGGGCTGATAAAGGATATTAAGTTACATTCATACTTTATGTGCTATCAGTCCTTACGAGTGTGGTAAAAAAAAAAAAAACTCACATGGATGAGATTAATGGAGTTCTGCCCTTACTGAGACTTCTGCTTTCCTATTTATTGCAGAGATCTTTATCTCTAGGTACACCAGGTGACAGGAGATGCTTGTGCTCATATGCAGGATTTATTCAGCTATGTTTGGACTAATGTATCAATAAGGCTGTCCTGGCTGAGGGTGGAATATTAGAAAAATCAAGTCATTAGTGGATGTTAGATACAAAAGTTTGTACTACAACGTTAGTGAATAAAGGTATCCAAATGGATGTATTTCCATAACTTTAAAAGAACATGGGATTCAGATAGGCAGATTTTATAGCATGGTATAAATTCTATTTTAAAGAACTATAATTAGTTGTAACTTGAAAAAACTAAAGCAAGGTAAACTACACTGTGGAATATCAGGTAAAATTTTGACTCTCACTTCACAGAAGGCACAAGACAATCAGAAAAAGGGTCCAGAGAAGGAAAAGTAAAATTCACAGGAAGGATAAAAATTTCTGTATGAGAACAGACAAGTTGAAAGTTTCCAATGGAACAATATAGAATTCTGTAAAATTATGGCCAGAGTGTGTTAGATTCCTCGTAAGATGTATCTGTGCTTTCTGTCTGTAACAGTCAGATGCTGCTCCTACTGGGGTCACTTCTATTTTCCTATTGTCTTCAAGCGGCTTCTTGGACTGGCCTTCTGTTTACACACAGGCCTTTTGTCCAATAAGAAACAGATCCCTGATTCCCTGGTGGCTTTCTAGACAGAGCAGTGACCTTGTGAATGCTGAGAGACTAATTCCAACATCTTGTTCTTATTCAAAAGATAAGCCTTCCTAAAAACTCACCTTCTCAGCTTCTCTTGCAATTGGAGGAGACATGTAACCATGTTCTGACTGCTAGAAGCCTGCTAAAGAGCTGAAGTCTATGCTTTCTTATAGAAAGGGAAAGTGTCCAGAGGAAGCTTGCTGGCACCAACTCACCCTGCCGCTCTCTTGAACTTACGTGTGAGGCTGTGTGAACAGGAGGAAAAGGATTCTTTGATTCTAGATTCTTGATGGCATCACTGAACAGGTAAACCAGTGAGAGTTATCACCTACCTCTGCACTTCCTGCTTTGTGAGAAAAAGAAATCTTTATATATTTTAGCTACTTTCAGGTTTTCTGTTATTTTCATATAACAGGATTCTAACATATAATGTTCATTACTGTTAAGTCCTGAGAATTCAGAGATAAATCCATTTGGTTCCTCAAGAAACTTACCACAAGTGAGAAAGAAAGAGATGCAAACAAAGCATCCCAACACAATATACAGTAAAGGTAAGTATAAGGTGTTATTAGAATACAGAGGAATGAGTGATTAAGTCTTCGGGTAGTGGCTCAGAGAAGCTTCCTGGTGGAGGCAATATCTGTACTAGGTATAAGAGGAATGAGTAGGAATATTCCAAGACATAAGGGTGAAAGCCAGCACATTTCAGGCAAAGGGATCAATGCAAATAAAGACAAAAGAAGTATGAAAGCACATATGACATTCAGAGAATAAAAGGCATCCGGAAAAAGGTGCTGACATAATCAACTCTGGATATGAATAGAGTCTTTTAGACTAAAGGCTAGAGGAACTGTAATAAGCACTGTACTCTAGTTGATAAAGGGTTAACAATTCTGAAACCACTATACAACTGGAATTGAACAATCAGTAAATAGACGGTATATGGCAAAACCAGGTTTCTCATTGTTGGAGTGGGAGGTTACAAACAAGGGGAGAAGGCTAGAATAACCCCTATGGTAATGGCTTAGAATGTAACTTAATGTAAATACTGATGTTACATATAGAAATATTTGTAGATATGTGTATATACATGGGTTGGTATATACACATATATTTCCTTACCCTGTCAGCTGAAAGGGCCTAGAAACAACCACGCCCCAGTAACAACAAGCACACATGGCACCCAGATCTTAGTTTCTAACACCATTCTCTAATACAAAGGAACCAGGCTGCTTGGAGAAATGGCTGATTCTAGGACTGAGGCAGAGGAGATGAGGTGAGCCTGGAGTATTTTGTAGTGCCAGAAAGTAAGGAAGTGCTAAAAAAAAAAAAAAAAACTACAATGGTGAGGGATGTCAAAAAGTCATAGGAGCCAACTGAAAGAGCTCTCAATGGCCAAAGCAGAACTTTGAGTAACAAAATAAAAAGTAGTTTTGGATTATAACCCAAAATATAAAATAAATATGTATCCATACTGATATAAATGATTGAATAAACACATAAATGGGAGAGAAGAGAGAAATCTTCCATGCAAAAGAATTCAAAATAATTTCTGTAAATACTTTGTCCTCAAGGAGGTGGAGCACAACTCATCCCTAAGTGGGGGCTGCACATAGTGACTTCCTTCTAAAGAATACAGTATGGAAAGGGAGAGAAATAACCCTGCAGTGGAGAAACTTGACAAATACTTCCTCAGCCAGGTGATCTAGGTCAACATCAACAGTGATACGTCACGCTGATAGTACGTTTTCTTGATATAAGAACGGCACGTTACCTCTGCGTTCTTCCTTCCAACCCCCATAACCTCAGTCTAATCAGATAAACTCCAGTTGAGAAACATTCTGTAAAATACCTGACTAGTACTCCCCAAAACTGTCAAGGTTATTAAACACAAGGAATGTCTGAGAAACTGTCAGAGCCAGGAGAAGCCTAAGGAGACATGATGACTAAATGTAATGTGGTGTCCTGGATGGAATCCAGGAACTGGAAGGTCATTAGGTAAAAACTAAGGGAATCTGAATAAACTGTAGACTTTAGTTAAAAATAATGTATCAATATTCGTTCATTAATTGTGACAAATGTATCATACTAATGTAAGATGTTAATAATAGCAGAAAATGGGTATAGACTATATGGGAACTCTCTACACTATCTTCACAGTTTTTCTGTAAATATAAAACTGTTCTAAAATAAAAAGTTTATTTAAAACAGAATAATTTTATATGCCTAGATCTTATGATGTGTGAAGGGCAGATGGGTGGGGTGGTGAGGTGGTTATAAGGCTGGAAAGTTAGGCAGGGCCAGACAGTGAGGAATCTTTATGTCTACCAAAGTAAGCAGTTTGAATATTTTCTTATAGGCAGTGCCAACAACCAAAGAGTTTTAAACAAGTGAACAACATGATGAGATCTGTACAGTAGTCTCCCCTTTTCCACTGGTGATACATTCCAGACCTCAGTAGGTGTCTGAAACCACAAATCGTACTGAACCCCTATATATACCATGTTTTTTCTTATACATACGTACCTCTGATAAAGTTTAATTTATAAATGAGGCACAGTAAGAGATTAATAAAAATACAATTATAACAATATACTGTAATACATATTAGGTGAACATGTTCTCTCTCTCTCTCAAAATATCTCATTATACTATATCAACCTTTCTTCTTGTGATGATGTGAGATGATAAAATACCAATGTGATGAGATGAAGTAGGGTGAAAGACACAGGCACTGTGACTTAGTGTTAGGCCACTATAGACCTTCTGACGATACACGGGAAGGAGGATCATCTGCTTTGGGTGATCCTGGATCATCAAACCATGATGATGTCGATGGTTAGATTTCAGGAGCAAATGATGTCAATGACTACCAGGTGGGTAGTGGACACAGCGTGGATATGCTGGACAAAAGAGTGATTCACTTCCTGGGCTGGACAGAGTGGGATGGTGCGAGATTTCATCACACTACTCAGAATGGCATGCAATTTAAAACTTCCAAATTGTTTATTTCTGGAATTTTCCATGTAATATTTTCTGACTGTGGTTGGCCATGGGTAACTTGAAATTGCAGAAAGTGAAACCATGGATAAGGAGAAATACTGTATTTGTAAAGATTATGATGGCCCTGTACCAGACCAGTGGAAACCAAAGCTCTGGGACTAGGACATCTGTAGCTTTTAAAATCTTCACATATGGTTTTGGTGTACATTGAGGCATGAGAATATAAAGAACTAATTAGAAGATGAAGAGGCTCAGGGCTATAAACAATAAAAGTCTGTCAGAGATCATGAGAGCCAAAGAAAGCAGTGGCCATGAGAATCAAGGAAAGGACAAATTCAAGACATACTTCAGAGGTAGAATCAGTGGACTTTTTGTAATAACTAGATGTAAAAGTAGTCTGAAGTCAAATAGGGGACAAATTTTTTGGTTTGGGTAGCTGGGTAGATGATGACAGTATTCACAAGAGTTCAGGAAAAAAGGTGGATGGGGTGGGCTGGAGGTAGGAAAGGGAAGAGTTGTTTGCACATGACAAATTTAAGGATCCCACAATATATTCAAATGGATTTCCCTAATAGGTAGTTGGAAATGAGTTCATGTGAGTGATAGGTACCACAGGTGTAGGTCTGGAAGTTAAGCCCCTTCTTTATAGGTGGTGGTTGAAGTCAAGAGAAATTGATCAAGAAAAAAAAATGGGACAGATGGAACTCATGGTAATATTGACATTTAGGAGGCAGGTGGAGGAAGAGGAGTCTGTTGAAAGGATTGCATACTAAAGAATGTTAAAGACAAGAAGCTAAAAATAAATAATTTGTTTTGGAAATATAGGAGATCAATGATGACCTTTATCAAAGTGATCTGAATCCTGGCTCTGCCAACAGAGTACAGTTTGAGGAATATGTAGGTCAATGGGGCTAAAGGGCTAATGAACGTGGATGACTCTGACAGGCAGAGGGAAGCAAAGAAGTGGGGAAGTGTCACCTAGGTCAAAGAAGGGTCACCTAGGTCAAAGAAGGGTATTTGTTAAACTGTATAACAAAAGAGCTACTGTTGTCTAAAAAAATAGACAAGATACTGAAAAGAGATGGAATTGCTGACAAAACAAGTTTTGAGAACAACGGGCAGCAGAGAGGGAGAGTAAGTACACAGAAAACACATTAGCCATGTAAGGCATCAAGACCAATCTTATCCTCTGATGGGTGAGAACAAGAAAGTGTGTCATGGAAGGAAAGGTGGTTAAGACAGTCCTTTCTCAATGCTCTCTTCTTCATGAATTAAGAGAGGCAGGGGGCTTGAAAGAAACAGGAAAAGAATGGGAAAGGAAACTAACAACACTTAAAGAAATGTCAAACAACATATATGGCCCAGCTGAAGTTGCAGCTCAAATTAGTTATTATGTATTGGTTGCTTTCCAAGTATCCATTTCCTACTTCCAATAGCTCATAGACCTGGAATCTGTAAGTCTTCGGAGAATCCAGAGTGGTCCTAACTGAAGCCAGAGGTGAACAGTATAAACTGTGCTAAGCCAATCAGCACATTTTAAAACCTCTGGACATAGTCATTGGTTCAGAGGTGAGCATTTGACCAAACCTCCCCAACAGAGTATACATCTTAGTTTTAATGCTAGAGATTTGGGGACAAAGATGATTTCTTGTACCTGTTACATATTAAAAAGGAAGTATGAAGCCCTGAAGTTGTTGAAAGCTGCATTGGTCAGCTTGGGCTGCCATAACAAAATATCATAGATTGGGTGGCTTAAACAACAGAAATTTATTTTGTCATGAGTCTGGAGGCTAGAAATCCCATAACAAGGTACCAGTCGATTTGGTTCCTGGTAATGGCTCTCTTCCTGGCTTGTAGACAGGCACCTTCTCATTGTGTCTTCACATGGCCCTTCTTCTGTGCATTTGCGGGGGCGGGGGGGGGAGAGAGAGAGAGAGAGAAAGAGAGAGAGAGAGGGAGGGAGGGAGAGGGATATCTTTGGTATCTCCCTTTTTATAAGAACACCAGTTCTACTGAATTAGGGCCCCATCCTTGTGACCTCACTTAACCTTTTATTACCTCCATAAAGGCCCTATCTTTAAATATAATCATATTGGGGGTGGGGGCTTCAACATAAGAATTTTGGGGGGACACAATGCAATCCATAATCAAAGCCATCTTGGAGCCAAGAGTGGACCTTAGGATGGCATGGTACAACTTTAGGATGAAGCCAGTTATGAGGAAAGAAAACTGAGAAGATAAAAAGTTAGGTCCCATTGTCAAGTAGTTGGATTAAGTTTCATTTGAAGCCAGTCTCACCTCTGTTTTTTTCAGTTACTGAGCCAATACATTCCTTAATTGTTTAAGCCAACCTGATTTTTCTATTATCTGTGATCAAAAGTAATCTAACCAGCCGGGCGCGGTGGCTCACGCCTGTAATCCTAGCACTCTGGGAGGCTGAGGCGGGCGGATCACTCAAGGTCAGGAGTTCGAAACCAGCCTGAGCAAGAGCAAGACCCCGTCTCTACTAAAAATAGAAAGAAATTAATTGGCCAACTAAAAATATATAGAAAAAAATTAGCCAGGCATGGTGGCACATG